>CAMPDV010001709.1:0-98918 GCA_946699065.1 Loxodes magnus
GCTTGTATATCTAATTAAGAAACTAAAATAGCTTAAATTAAAATTTTAAATATTAGAATCTAATTTTTTGAATGAAAGTTAAAAATAATGTATTATATCGAAAATGTCTTATTGTTTTATGTGAAACAAAAGTAAATGCTAAAAATAAAATATAATTAGAATAAGTTAAAAAATATTAATTTACAAGATATTTTAAATAAATTCTTAACATTTTTTAACTAAAACCTAAGAAAAAGCATAAAACTTATGTAATCAGGATTAAGTTTTAAATATAGAAATAATTAAATAGTTGTTAATTAAAAAAATAAATAGAAAACTTAAAAATTTGTATCTTTTTATAAAAATAACTTCTAGATTTTTTTATTTTTAATTGACATTATCAATTTATATTAAATTAAATAAGAAAACTTTTCTAAAAAAATTAAAAAAATAACTTTGCTTAATCAAAGCTAGGAATTTTGAAAAAGTAAGAATGATAAGAAAAGTACAAAGAAAAATAAAAAAATTGTCATTTAAATTTAAAAATTAACTAAATTATAGATCAAAATAAATATAAAAATAATTAAAAGCTATAAAATATACATTGTTTGGCTTTTTGAAATATAGAGATATTGTATAAAAGTAATTATTCTTATAGATTTTTTTATTTAAATATAAATTTAAAAATGTTAAAAATCTCTATAGCTTTCAGTTTTTTAATAAACTTGTTCTTAGATTGTCAATTTTTAATGTTTTCCAACCATTATAAATGCTTATTATGGTACAATTTTAATAAATTCCGAAATTAATTATTCTATATAATCTTATAAAATTTATTCAAAATTATTGATATATCATCTTCTTCAAACTTCAAAGCATCTTACAATTTTTAATTAGTTTAGGATCGAATAGTATTTTTATAAGAAAATTTTAGTATTTTAATTATATTAACTCATTAATCTTTTATCTTACAACTTCTTAGATTATATTATTTTTCTATTTCTTTAATATATATTTTAATTTAATTTTCCAATTTTGATTCTGTTTTAGAGTTTTTTGTTTTATTTACTAAATCTAAATTTCTTTTCTCAATAACTTCAGTTATCTCTAGCAATAAATTTAATTATTCTATGGAATCTTTAATTTTCAACTCCAGTTCATAACTTTCTTTTTGATTTTTACCTATTTATCACAATCCTTTTATTATATAAAAAAATTGCTCCTAAGAAATAATCGAATAAAAACTAACAGAATATTGACTAATAAAACTATCTAATCGAAATATACTTCCAAGGACTGAAAATAAAAAAATAGAAACAATCATTTCTAGATTTTATTTAACATCTAGATTCTCTTACTTTTACTGTGTAGCAACTATAAAATTAAAATCAATTACTAAAAGATAAGATCATAAAAATAAGTTAATAAATTGATCTTAATGAAGCTTTTAACAAAATCTTAATATAGTAAGCTCATATCTAATCATTATATATTTAGTGTTATGAATTAGCAATTTAGAATTTAAACAAGATTAGGAAGAATATTTTAAACTGAAAAACTAATAAAACCTGCATAAATAAATAAATAAATTTGATTATAGAGCGCGTAGCACCTCGTTGGTGCGCAGCTCTTTAATAAATGTTTCAACACATGTCTATTTCTTCAAGTAAGCCTTCAGGTAATAAAAATTCTTCTCTTATTAGTTCCATATCTTCATCATTTTCTTCTTCAATATCTCTTGTTCTTTTGTCTTCTATCTATCTACGTTTTATTGATTCTTTGTTACAAGCGTCCATTATTTTTTTTTACATACTTTGCTAATTTTCGTTTCTAATTCTTTTCTTCTTAATCAAGCTTTTATAAACTCATAAAAACTATCCTTTTCCTGCTCTATAATCTTTTCCTATTTCTTTTTTTTCATTCAATTTTCTTTTCTAAGTATCCTTTTTTTCTTTTTTCTAATATGTTTTTGATATAATCTTTTATTATCAAGTCAGTTTTAGCTCTTTTTTACTCTTCTTAGGTTCTAATGAATTTTTCGAATTTTGCTACCTCATATTATATCAAATAGTTCCATTCCTTGTCTTTCTACTCCTATTGTTCTTAACTTTCTAATACATATTTATCTACTTTCTTTGTATTCTGAGCATTTTTCTATGATATGCCTTTCGTTTTCTCTTGCATCATTACAGAAAGGGCATTTGCTTGTCGCAACTAGGTGTCTTTCTTTTAAACAATCCTGGCTCCCATTACATCTCGTTCTTATTCTAAATATGTAGCATATTTCTTCTTTTCTATTTTTATTGTATCTCAGGTAGTTGGGTGGTCCTACTACATATTCATCAAATCATGTTTTTCTATACTGTAGAGTTGTTATCATTTACTCCATTCTTTCTCTATCTTCTATGTATACTCTATGTTCTCAAATTGCACGATTAATGTTTTTCTTCCCTTTTTGATTATTATTACCATCATCTATAAATATATTTTTATCTTCAATTTTTAATTCTAATTTTATTGTCGTGCAGTATTGTCCAAAAATAAAGTTCTCTTCTTTACTTAGGTCGAACATTAATCCATCTACTGTTTTTCCTTAGTTACCTATTAGTCTGCCTCTTAATCTCAGCGTTTTCTGCCATAGGTAATGCTTAAATTTCATAAACTGTAACTCGTATTCTAGCATCTCATTTTACACTTAGAAAGGGGCATCTATGATTGCTCGTAAAGATCTTCTCTATATTATTTCTAATTGTTCCATCACTTATTTTCCTACAAATTATTCACAATATGGGATAACTTCTGTCCCATAGCTGAATACTGAGCTTACGAACGTTTTTATCATTATACCTGCGTTATATGGTGTTAATCCCTTATTCATTGTTATTTTACCCAGTATTCATGTTTACATCTTTTAAGATGCTTCTAGTCTGTTCTCCATGTGTTTTTCAAAGCTGATGGTTTCTTCTATTATATGCCCTAAGTACTAAAAGGACGTTACTCTTTCGATTCTTAAGTTTCCCACCCCAATAATATTGCCTATATTTTCTCAGTTTCTATTTTCTGCTGCTTTTCATATCATTCATTTTGTTTTATCAGCAATTTCCAGTTTGTATTTTTCTGCCCATGAGGTTAAATTTTTGATTACTTCCTCTAATTATTCTCATTCACTTATTAAGGCTAGGTCATCTGCATATGCAAAACATCCTGCATATATTTCTTGTGTTCATCCCTCTTAGTTTTTAAAGTCTATCGTAATTCCTAGCTTTTAATCTTCCAAGCTATGGAGAAGTCTTGCTATTATTAAGTTAAATAGTCTTGGCGACGTTATGCTTCCCTGTTTTAGTCTTTTATTTGTCGCGAATGATTTTGCTATTTATTCATTGATTTTAAGTTTAATTTCTTCTTCACAGTAGAAGTTTGCTAGGAGTTTAATTATCTATTCCGGTACTTTTAGATCGTTTAGGATTTATCATATATCTTTTCTTTGCACCGAGTCGTACGCTTTCTTAATATCAACAAATATTACGAAAACATCTTTTTTGTTCCGTATTGATCATTCCTATACTGTTCTTAGGTTGAAAATTTATAGTGAGCATGATTTTCCTTTTTTAAAGCCATATTAATATTCGCTTTCATCATTATGCAGATATCCTTATAGTTGCTAGAAAATTCATGCATCTACTATTTTTAAAGCATGATTCAGTAAAGAGATTGGTCTATAATTCATCGGGTTCATCTGTCCTCCTTTTTTGTATATTAATATTATGTATTATTATTTCATCTCTTAAGGTATTACTCCCTCTTAAATCATCTTAACTATCATTTTACATGTTACTTCTGTTAGTTTTTTCCCACCTGCTAATATTGTGCCTACTTGTATTTCATCAGGTCCTGCTGCTTTTCATTTCGCCAATTAGTTGATGATTTCTCAAATTTCATATTCGTTTACCACTATTTATCTCTTGTTTAAGAATTTAGTTGGTAGCGTATTATCGCCATCTTCATACAGTTTCTACCATTCATCCCTGAAAGTATTAACATCTTCTTTTAATAAGGGTACTCATTAATTATTTTTTCTATTAAGTAAGCTTTTTAGTTTCTTCCACATATCTGTTAGACTTCCTTTATTTGCATTGTCCATAAATAGGTTTAGTTAGTTTCTTTTATCTTTTTTTCTTGATTAAATGTATTCTTATCTTACCCTTTGGTATCCTCTTTGATTCTCAATTTATTGATTTTCATTTATTTGTTCTCTGTTCTTTACCCTTTATTTTAATTGTTTGCTGCATTTTCTAAAGATTTTATTACACTATTTTGTTGTTTCTGAATATTTATATATCTTAGAGTTTTATGTTTTGAATTTTCCACATACTATTTGAACTCCTTCTTATATCTTTTTCTTTCATCATTTATAAGTCTATGTGCCGTTTAGGTTATCAATTTCTTCTTCTTAGAGATTTTCTTGTATAAATCTTTCAAATTTTTCTTATATCTCTTTTTTCTTTAATAGTAGGTAGTTTATTTTTGCTATCTTTTATGGCTTTCTTACTTCTTTACCCATCTTTACCTATATAATACCAGGCCTATGGTCACCTATTACTTATGAGTAATAAAAATCACTCTTTAACACCTTTTCTCTCATACTCTCTTCGATTAAAAAGTAATCTATTTTATACTCATTGTTTTAGTGAATAAAGGTACCTATTTCAGTTGGGTCTAGGCATATTAAATTATTCTATTCCATAAACTGTGTCATTCTCTTTCCTGCTGAGTTTGTTTTCTTTGGCAGTCATTTTTCTATGTGCGCATTTCAGTCTCCTATTATCATTATATTAAGTCCTTTTTCTATTGCTTATAGTTTAAATTCATTCACTAAATTATAGAAAGGCTCATACTGTTCGTTGTTATTTGCAACAGGAGCGTAGACATTTATTACTGCTAATTATTTCATTATTTCTATTGCCATTACTCTCGCTCCTCCAAAGAGCGTTATTTGGTTTACTTCATTCTATATCTCTCTGATCTCCTTACATATGTCGTTTCTAATATAGAATGCTACTCCTTTTCCTTTTTTTGATCCCACATTTATTAAGTTTTTATATCCTGCTATATTACACATATCTTTTTAGTCTTCAATCTAAATTTCTTATATTGCCGTTATGTGGATACTTTTTTGAGTCATGAATTTGGCTAGTGCCTCTTTTGCACTTCTTACTCCCCTAACATTTTCTGTCCCTATTTTTATGACTTATTCTTAATCATTTTTTACACTCATTCCCTCTACTTCCTCTTCACCTTATTCTTCTTTTTATTCATCTTCCTTCTCCACCTTTTCTTCTTCTTATCTATCATTCTATACTTCCATATTATTTTCTTTATTAGTTCTTTCCCCTTTTTTGTCTTTTTCATCTTATTATCTACCTTTTCCTTCTTCTTATCTATTCTAATCTTCTTCTTTTTCCTTTTCCTTTTCCTATTAGTTGAAGTCGGATAATTGTTCATTTTTGTTTATCGGTTTCTTAGCATAGTACATTCTCATTGAAGTTTGCTTCAATTTACTTCTTTCTTCTCACTTTTATCTTGCATCTTATTCTTTTTCTTCTTGAGTTTGTTCTATTTCTTTTTGCTTTTTTTCTTTATTTACGTTTTTCCTGACATACTCCATTATACTATTTTGCTTATTTCTTATTTCTTTTGTTAGGGTTTAGCATTTTTACCATCAACTATCCTATCCTTTTCTCTAATTTGCTTTATGGTATATCTTATTATTTAGTTGATTGTTTTCTATTTTATTTAATTATTTGAACATTTCTCTATCCCTCTGTCTTACATATGTCCAATTCCATTTTGATGAAAAATAATTTTTATTTATTCTTTAAGCATAAAAAACTTTTTATTATTTAATTGTTTAGTTGCTTTAATTATTTTTCTATTCTCCTCATTTTATTTCCTTTTTTTCTTCCCTTGATTCCTCTATAATCATTTATTCTTCTTCTCCAATTATCCTCTTATTTGCTTGATTTGCTTCAAAATCTGGTTTGTTTATTGTTAAAATAGCTTCTCCTTCAAGCATCTCTAATTCTCTTGTATGTAGCTTTTTCCTTTTTGCTGCTTCTACCCTTCTGCATTGCTGGTCCGTGTGCCCTTTCACTTTACATAGGCAGCAGATAAAATTTACTGGGTTTTATATTCTCATTTTGTTTCCATTCAAATCTATTACTTCTGGTATCCTTTTTGCTTCGTCTTCATCCTTTAAATCTAGGTAGACTACACTGCTCCCTGTTAGCATTGTTGTGTTTGGATATGTATGCTATATCTCTCCTCTTGATTTTCCATATTATCTTATTATTTCCATTACTTCCTTCATATTTGAGTATTCGTTGATTGTGAAGTAAATTGGGTAGTTATGAATGTCAAAATATTCCAATTAGTTTCTAGCTTAGATAGGGATTCTAACTCCTTTGAACGTTCATTCCCTGAATTAAGTGAAATGTTAGTATCTTTCTTCATTGTTAAATACCACGTATACAATTCCGTTTTATTTCACTATGAACTTCGCCACTGCTTGTCCGTAATCCTTCCATATTTTATTTCTAAACACTTGTATAACTTCTTAGTCTTTGGCCTTTTTCTCTACTAAATCAGTGTTTTCCAAGTAATGGTTAAAGTAAATTGCGGCCACCATTTCTGATAAATCATCATAGGCATTTTAGTAGACCCTTTACATTTATTCTTCAGGGACGTTAACTGAAATGAGTTGTTCATTATTTTGTTAAATTATTACTTAGGTTGTTTTCTTTTTTTGCCACATTCCTTTCTTATTTTGTGCTCCTCCTTTTAGTACAGTTCGACCAATCATGGGTATATTGCTATTTTTTTTCTATTATTCGTTCTATTATTTCGTGTTCGTTCGGTCAGTTAGTTTGTTCCTGCGTAGTCTTAGGTCTTGCATTATTAGTCTGGTTTCCATGCATAATAAAGAAGGTTGGAATAATTAAAGCAAAGACGTGGTAAAAGAAAGTGCTTCAGGTTTTCTCTCCTACTCTGAGGAGGTGGTATAAAAACCCTTCTTGAAGCTAACTATTTTTTAATATATATAATAAATATAGACATAATAACATAAAAATAATATTGAGAACTGATTCTTTTAAAAAGAAAATGAGGTTTAAAATATAATTTAATTCTGTGCTAACTAATTAAGAAATTATTTCAAAGAATAAAATGATAATCAGACTTAAACTCATTAAGAAGGGTATATAAAATTATAATCAACTGATTAATAGATATAAACTGATTAGAATATTAAGAAAAATTTAGAAAACTATAGTTAAACTCCAACTAATTAATGATTCGAAAAATAAAGTTAAACATCGAAAAATTTATGTATAATCGTGAAACAGTGACTAATATTATGGAATAGCATCTAATTCATTTTTATTAGGAATTATAACAATTGAAGTAAAATAATATGAAATAATCATAGGTTTACAATACTTTGAACACTAAATATATTTAAATAATTAAAGAATGCGAGCATTAGATTGAACTAAAGTTAAATGTCTATGCTGAATTATCAGTGCTTTAAAAAAATAAAACGAAATCTTAGACTAAGTAATTTTAAAAAGTATTAAAATGAGATGCAACAACACATACTACTTATTTTATTGAATAGTGGAAGAGAACTCAAATTCAACTTTAGATATTCCTAATTTCATGGTAAAAAATGATTACTCTACATATAGATTCTTAATCAGAAGATTTAATAAAATTTGGTAAGAGAAACTAGAGAGATGCTCATTTAAACTAAGAGAAATTAAATCTTAAATAACATAATCCATTATTTAATCTTGATATTGAGGAAATGATAAAAAGATATAACTTCTAAAATGGAAAATTTGCATAATTTTTAAGATAAAAAAGTGATAAAATTAAAATCTCTTTACTACAATTGAAAATAGATTTGTTACTTTATCTTGCTAATTTAACTATGCTACGTGTGATGAAATTTAAATTCCTATAAAAATAGACAAAAAACTAACTTAAAAATATGATGTATTAATTTTATATATAATAATTTGTTGCAGAAATTCAATATTTTAGGCAACAAAATTATTATATATTTAAATAAACATTAATTAAAAGTTCCTTTGCATTCTATGACCCAGGTCTTAAAGGTGGATAAATAGAGTTGAATTTTGGTTAAATAAATGAGATTATAGAGTGCGTAGTTCTTTAATAAAGATGTTAAAGTTAAAAAATTCCTTAGTGAAGTCTTCCACAATGCTAGCATTCCCTTGTGATTTTGTCTTCTATAGGGCCGCTATCGATATGCTACCCTTAGACCTTAGTATCTGACCTCTTTCGTTATTAATGCTACTTGATACCTCTTCGATTTTGTCTTCTCCTCTCTTGGCTGATTCTTCACCTAAGGATACTTCCTAGTACCAGAGTTTAAGTCAGTTTCAGTTGGAGGATTGCTGCTCCCTATTTATTTATATATATTTAATAAAATAATAGCTTTCTACTAATAAAAGAAATAAAGCATATATTGCTACATATTATATGCCAACAGATGAAAAATCTTTAACAACAAAAAAATTAATCCTACTCAATCTAGAATTAATATTTACAGAAGTTGGAGATCAAGCACTTATGCTCTTAGGTGATTTTAATGCTCCCTTTATGGATATGGTAGCGATAATTAGCAAAACACTTAGGACAATACTCAGAGATTGATAAAATTCATTGAAGATTAAATATGTAAATATTAAGCGATTAAAATTTGGATAATTTTAGAAGTCGTGCTAATAATAAACATATTACAATGATTATGCTATAGTCAACTATCATATTAACATTAACTAGATTTCTGATTTCAAAGTTATATAATGCAGTGGACTTGATACAAATCATTTTCCGATATTACTTAATTTACATATCTAAAATATTAACAGAAATATTCCTTACTAGCTCCCAGAGTTAATTTTAAGATTAATAAACTCTAGAATTTAGAAGTCAGATCTGATTACAAAGCTCATTGTTCCTTTCTTCGCTTTCTCTAATACTAGTAAGAAAATTGAATCCTCTAATCTTGTTTATTTTTCCTTAGCTAAAAAGTCTAAATCACTCTTAAAGAAAAAGATTAATTTTATAATAGATTGAATACCTAAAATTTAAAAATAAGACTAAGAAGAATTACTTAAAGCTTAGACCATCATTAGCTTTGGGAAATAGTTAGATTTAATAAAGTTAAAGACTAGATAGTACAGTTTAAATTAATGATATAGTTATTATAATTAGCAAGTTATTTCTGCTAATTTCTAGTTTAAGAATAATGCAGATATGTTTAAAGTTAAGAGAGTACTTACTATATTTAAATAGATGTATTTAAATTAAATTGATTGGCTTTCTTTTTTATAGCTTTAGTTTAAATATAGCATAATAATATGAAAATTGAATAAATAGATTTAACTAATAAATGAATATGAATAAAGACAATTAGCATTTTATTATGCTTTGTAGTTATAAAGTAATATAAATAGGCAGCTTTATTTTAGAATAGTTGATAGATAAAAGTATTAGGTAAGCCAGTTGTATGCTAATAATAATTCAGCAGTATAGTTGATAAAGCATAGTAGTAATTAAATAGCTAACCTTCTAGCAATTTATTTAAATAAGGAACTAAATAATGATAGCTTTGTTATTTATGCCTAATTAATAAAATAGCCTTTAGTTATCTATTTTAATATAAGCCTTTCTATTATAATTAAAGTATAAAGTGCTATTTTAAATTATCTAATTTAGCTCCAAACTAATAAAAAGAAAGTTTATTCATAAAATGAAAGATTTAAGAATATAACTATAACTATATTTCAAATCTAATTTAAGCTTATAAAGCATATTTATAATATATCTATTATTTTAAGTTATTTGTTCTTAAATATTTACTTCGTCACTCAAACTTCTTCTCTTACTGAACTGCTTTAGCTGTATTATGAAGATATTCATGCTTTTTGAGAAGCTTCAGCAGACTAAATTCAGTTTTAATCGTATTCATTTTAAAAAACCCTTTATTGTGAATCTTCCTGCTAAGTTGAATTATCTTCTGGCTAACTTTAAACTCTATGGCTCTATTTAATTAGATCAATATCATGAATGAAATCTTGAACATCTGGTCTTCCTTGAGGCTCATAACTAAAGGATTTTTCTAGTAATTTAGTTAATAGTTCGTTTTCTTTAATTTCTGGACAAAACTCAGGTTAATTTTTTTATTTTACTACATGTTCATATATTTATCTGATATTGTCTAAATGAGGATATGGAATGCTCTTATTAAATATTTCAACAGCTACACATGCAAGAGCTCAGATATCACATTTAGTACTAACTTCAAATTTAAAAATCTCAGGTGCCATTCATTATGGAGATCCGCGTCAAGATTGAATAAAAGTTTCTGATTCTTAATGTGCTAATCCTAGATCTGCTATTTTTGGTTCGTAATTTGCATCTAGTAATATATTCAAAGATTTAATATCTCTATGAATCCAACCTTTATTGTGTATTGCTTAGACTCCTTCTGCTATTTATTAAATAAGATTTAGCTTTCTATCAAATCGTTCCTTCGATTGTTGTGGTAAATCTTAGAATAAAGAATTACTTAGGATAGCATTATATAAACTATTATATTCCTAATATTCAGTAAGATGACATAGTTTATAATTATCCTTTTCTGAAGTATCTAATGCGATTCCAACTATTTTTAAAACTCTTTCATGATTAATAGATAAAAGAGATTTCAACTCCTAGTAAAAATTCTCTATAAGCATTTGTTAATCAATTCCTGCTTTTTAAATCATTATCTTGGCTGCGTATCAATTTCCCTCAACATTTATTTTATAAACTTTTCCAAATGTTCCTTTACCTAAAAATTGTAAATCCAATAAAGACTATTCATTTGGAATTAACTTTTAATAGTCAAACTCTCTAATTTGATTACTATATTGCTAGATAAGTTTTCTAATAACTTCTATAGTCACTTATTATTTATTTTGCTAAAATACTCAAAATGATTCTTTACTTTTTTATTAGTTTTGCTACATTATTTATAAACTTGTTCTTTCTTTTCCATTTAATTATCATTGCTTTATTTACATATCATAACTATATATTTTTTCTTTATCTCTCACATATATCTTTTGCTCATGGATTATAGAGTCTTATTACCAACATTTTCCAGGATATTTATTTTCGGATATTAATTCAAATTATAAGTTATTGCCTTTTCATCTCATCTCATAAACTCCTCCCAGCTTCTCTCCAAACATGTATATAATTCCATTTTCATCTTTTACTAAACTAACACACGAGTCACTTGGAATTTCTTAAGTAGCAACATTTCAAATTTCAGTATTCAAATCAAAATATTGTACTTAAGCTATTCTTTACTAGTATTAATTCATTCCTCCTAAAATTCAGATACTATTTTGCTCTATGATGCAACCAAAACTTTTGCAACCAATCATTACGCTTTTTAACTCTCTACATACTCCTTCATTTACATCGAAGTATTCACACTTTTCTTAAGCTTGGTTTTCCGATACCATTCCTGAAATTATGTAGACAAAGGCATTATTTTCAACTTGTCTTTATACCATTTTATGACCACATCTTGGATATAGCATTTAGCACTACTTTATTACTTATCAGTTTTTTCTATCTATCATTTAAAAATTTTTAGCTATCTTGCCTTCTAATTTTCCACCTGAAATATAAGCAAAATCATTTGTATAATAAACTGAACTTTCTTCATCCATCTAAATCTAACTATCTTTCAGTTAATATTCATAGAAACTAATATCTTGCTTAATTAATAGAGTATCTTAGTTTTTAATAAAAGCAACAAATGGAATATTTTAACTATCTATTTTTTATTTCTTCAAGACTTTACTTAATAATCTAGATGCAACATTAGTTTTGATTGATCAATTTTTATTATCAACATTTTAAGAATTATCAAAGATCAATTAGAGCTCAATCTTTTGCTTAATTTACTCTAGTGTTTTTCTGAATTACAGTATACTTGGTCTATTTGTATAATCATAACTAAAAGATTTTTCAAGTAGTTATGTTAATTATTCGTCTTAAAGTATTTCACTGGAAAATTATGGAATTTTCTTTTAGTTTTATACGTAATTTTAAAGTGCTCTATAGTTATATATTTTTGGATAAGGAAGAGTTTCATTAAATATTTCTATAGCAACAATTGCCAATGCTCATATATCAATTTATTAGCCTTCGTTATTATTAAAAGCCTCAGGACTCATTTAACTATAATAAATTTTATTTAGAAATTAATCATAACTAAATATATCTTGATTATTTATTTTAGGTTCATCATTTTTATCTAATAGAATATTCAATGATTAAATGTATTTGTGTGTTAGATTTTCATTATGAATTGCTTGTATTCCTTCAGCTATTTATTAAAGTAGAATCACTTTTTTATAAAATCTAATTTAAGAGTTTTATGGGATATCTGCAAATAACTATTTATTTTATATCACATCAAACAAAATGTTCTTTTATTAGTAATTTGTATAATAGCAAAAAACGTAATTTTCTTCGTCTTAATCGTTAATAGCAACTCCAAGTAGTTATAAAATTCTTTCATGCTTCACAGCCAAAAAGGATTTACATACTTAATAGAAATGATTGATATCATATTGCTGTGTTCTACCTTTTACTTTTGTAAATATTTTTAAGGCATATTTATTTCCTTCTATATTTATTTTATAAACATTTGCAAAAGCTCCTTATCCTATCTTCTTCAAGCTGTTTAGATATCCTTTGCTTGGGATTAATTCTTCATAGTTTCATATCCTTATTGGAGCCTAGGGATCTCTACTTGCTCCATTTGAATTCAAAAGGTCTCAAATATCTTAAACAGTATAGTCTTAAATCTCCATTTATGAGTTGTAGAATTAAATTTAGGAAATAGAAGTTTATAGTGATGCATATAGGTAATGAGCAATGATCTACTTAATGATATAATTTAGTTCTAGCAGTTTACTTTTAGCTGATATTTGTATTAATAGCTAAATTATTTGACTATGGTTGCTTTAACTAAATTTCTCTTTAGCTTTAAGTTGCTTGCATAATAATAAATGTAGAAGGTTTAGCATTTTGACCCTAATGGAAATAAATAGCTGTATTATAGTTAAAGATGATTGCTATTATTATTAGTAGCTCTATTTAAGAAATTAAGCTATCCAAATATATTTAATTTTGCATTTGCTTAGGTTAATGAAATTAAACTTCTCTTAATTTTAAACTAATAATAGATGCTAAAAAGAGAAGAGTTTAAGTTAAAGATAGTAATAGAACTAGAAGCTATTAATAACATTAGAACTTCTCCTTTAAATACATTAATAGTTGAGATTGGCTTTTATTATTAAAGATCATAGAAATAAAATGCTTCAATTAGTATTTTAAGATATAGATCTATATTTACTAAGCTAAACAATCAAATTGGAAGAACTCTGTTTTAATAAGTTATTTAACTAAAATATGCTTAAACTAAATAGCATCATATAAGTGATCTAGTAGTAGATAATAGCCAGAAAAAACTAAAATTAATAGTTAAAGTTATTAATTTAGATAATAGGCACACTATTTAAAGAGTCTGCTCCTGCTGCTAAAAATAATCTTTTAATCAAGTCAAATAAGATAAGACAAAAGTTAATTGAGCATTAGTTTAAAATTAATGCTTAATAGAGATTTGTTTGAGGAAACTAGGTTTAGAAAGTTTATTTCTATTTGTAATAAAAGCTATAAATAACTTTAGACTCATTAAATTAAAATAATTAAACTATTAACCAGTTACTACGAATTTAATAGATAAACAATTATTAACAAAATATTTGAAGAAACATTTGATTTTATCTATATAAATATTAGCTATACTCTCATAATAAATTAATACCTTAAATATATTTAAATAAAATTTAGATTTTATCTTTAAAATAATTCCTTAAACATTATTAATTTTAGTCAAAATTATAAATATTTATTACAATTTAAATATCCTTCTAAAGGCTAAATTGCTATGCATACACATTATAATAAATTAATTTCATAATGCTCATTTAAATATAAGTAACCTAGAATTATTATAGTTATTTTCATTATTTAAATCTTAGATCTTAATTTAAATTCTAGCTATTACCTATTGAAAGGAACTATACCAAAAATTATTATTTATTTTATTAAACTTACGTATGTTAAGAAAGTCTAAAAGTTAAGAATTATAACTATTATTTTTCTCTTTTTATATATCTTCTTTTAATTTTATTGTTTCTATATTACATTGAAATCTTTTAAATAGTTCCAAGCTAACTTAATGGTTATTAATTATTGCCAAATTTAATCATCTTCAGTCTTTCTTTATCTATTCGTATGTATATTTTAAGGGACTCTTTTCTCTTTTTAGTTAATAGGATTATAAACTACTTTCTTTAAATGTTTCAATGATTCCAGGTGATACTTACAATTAAATTATTTATAGTATCCATTCTCTCAAAAATAATTATCATATTTGAATAACAACTAGCAAGCTTTAATAATTCTAAAATACTAAAATATCAGCAACTCTAATAAATTTATGGTAATTCTTAATTCTTCCTTGAATCTCTAGATTATAATATAGGTCCTTTGCTTAATTCTGTTTCTCTTTTTCTCTCTACTGCTAAAGTTAAAAGTGTCATTTTGAGTATTATTCTATTAAATTTTACTAGTCCAGTCTTTCCTAAAGCTTCTGTGTAATATGATTTTATATATTTTATAACTTTTTAGTAAAATGATTTATTAAGAGATATTTTAATGAAGGCATTTATTTCTGATAATAATAATTTGCAGCTCTGATACTTTCTAAACAGAGAACCTTTTTTATAATAATATTCCTGTAGCAATCTCCTTTCTAAACTTTGAATGAAGTTGAACATCTCAATAAAATTAATTATTAGAGGCACTAGAACTTTCTTTTTCTTAGTCTCTTATTCTTTAAGAGTTAAATTTATTCTTTATAAACTATTCTCAGCATCATACTCTAACATCAAAGAAGATTAGTCTGGAAATTCCCTGTTTATAACTTTTTTCATTATCTAGATGCTTTATTTTTTAATGATTACTAATAAATTGGTATTTCCTAGGATTTCCTTCTTAGTAATAATAATTATTTTCTACGTTTATAATCTTGCTAAATTGAAGAATTAGGTATGCCTTTGTTTACTTTATTTTTAAATATCCTATTAGCTTTTATAAGTAAATTTTAAGTTCTAACTTTAAGAGGAGCTTTATTAAACTTAAAACTTATTCCAAAGCTATCATTTATAAATTCTATTTTATAGTATTATTTTATTTATTTTATTAGATCAAACTTCTAGCTGAAAGCTAAACTTAAATCAATTAAACTTAATTAATAATTAACTTTTATTAAGCAACTTTAATTTCCTTTTGAAAGCTAATTAATATTAGACATTGCTAAGTAGTTTCTACCAAAGTATTAATTTATTTTTGTTAACTTTCTAAATTTAATTATTACTCTAATTTAATCTAAATAAATTAGATATACCAAAGTACTCTAGTTTCCTTATATCCCTCTCTGTAATCTATATAATCATAACCAATTTCATCATATTTCTAAGGCTTATTTGCTTTTATTTCTTAGCCTATATAAATCTATTTAAGATAGTTCTAAGTAATAGCTAATTTAATATATGTATTTCAATTATAAACTAATACCTTAAATGTGGAATTATTTTAATAAAAGGCTATTATAAATAACTGCATGAGTATACTTAGCAACTCTTCATTATCCAAGGATTAAGAGTCTACTACTAATTGGATTTAGTATAAGCAGGTGTTTTATAGCTTTTAAAGCATAAACTTGAACTCTCTATAATTTTGTATTTTTAAAGTATAATAAAAATATTAAGGATTTCTTTAAAAAGCAGTAGTTACTAGCCAATTAATAAGTTTCTTCAAAACTTCTTAAATAGTAACTCAAATCTTTCAAGTATGGACACTATTTTAGAACATATAAAAGATTTGAAGTATGCTTATAGATAAATGAATCAAATTACCGCCAAAGACTTTTCAGCTGTAGTCAAAATATTTTTAAAGGATTAGATATTTAGATATCAATTAGGATAATTAGGATACTTTCTTAATTAAAAATTATAATTAAAGTTCTAATTTAAATTAAGAAGGCAATTTACAATCATTTAATACCCTATTATTTTAGGAAATTTACTCTCTTTCCTTAATTGCAGAGTCATGGAGGAGTATCTGAGAAATTTAATACTTCAGATATTATTCCTATTTTAAAAAGAAAACAAAGATAATTGAAAAAACTGATAATCTATTTATCTCATAACAGGGTATTAGAATTATAAGTAAAGTCCTTACAAAGAGGTTATATAGATTGATATACGAAAAAAGTTAAATTCATTTAAGTCAAATGGATTTATGAAAAGAAGCAAACAAACATGGAAGGTTGAGTTATTTAGTAAACATCAGATATATTTCGTAAACAAGAAAATGTGAAAATCAAATATTAACAACCCTGATAGAATTAGAGAAATATTCTATCTATAGTTGTGGTATTATTAATTAATTCTAATTATCATATGAATCTACACATTTTTTAATTAGTTTTAAATGAATTATGAAGCATAATTAATCAGAAGCTATTAAGCTTGTAGTTACACAATTAGATAAATACCTTATAAGATAATTACTCTATCTATTTATTTAATTTTTTCTTTAAGTTTCACAAACTTTAATTATTTATATTTAGCTATTTTTAAACTAGGATTTATATCTAAAACATAGCATGACTCCTAATATTTCTATATTAGACATTTTAGTTTCTTAGATATCATCCTACTGTACTTATCTCTAATTCTGTGCTAAAACTTATTTTTATTCACTGCGAGCTAAATAAGTTTTGCTTAGTTATATCTGGGATAGTTTCTTATATCTTCGAGTGCTATTTTATTCTTAAGATTCTTATTTTTATGTGACTCTATTAATTAAAGTTAGGTAGAAATGGAAAGAATTAGATACTATTAGTGTAATGAAGGTATAGTAAAGAAGAGTTATTTATATATTAGAATTTTGGAAACCAAAGTATTTAGGTATAAGGCTCTTACTTTAAGAACTCGTAAAGATAGACTAGCTTAGATGATATACAACAGTCATTAATTTCCTTTATTTTACTCTAGTCTTAAAATAATTTTTGGAGCAAACATAAGATTATTTGGCTTTAAGATAATCTGTTTATATACATAAGAGTGGGAGATATAGAAGACTAAAGAGAAATAAGAAGGAGTATGAATTATTGATGATATATGATATAAATAGAAATGCTATATGCCTTTTATAATTATAAAAAGATAATTACTAGGATGAAGTTAAATATAAATACCAGCTAAATTTAAATTCTTTGCTATATATTATTATTAAGCACTAGAATTCTTTTCTTATACTAAAGCTTTGAAATAAAATTAAGCAATATTAATTGAGCTAAATTAGCAAGTTCAAATAAAGGATAAAAATTTAATGTTTGAGCAAATGAAAAGGAGAAAGATAGAATGTAGCAGGCTAATTAAGAGAAATTTAATTATTATCAATCAATTATTAGCTTCTTTTTGATAAGGTAATTTCATTAAATGAATCTAGCTTATTTGAAGATTTAATAGTTATACCTATAGCGGTTTGATTTGCTTAAATCCCTTTCAATCATAGAATGATAGTCAGAAACTAAATTGAAGAATGATTACTAAATTAAAAAAATTCATGCAAATCAAATAAATATAAAAATGTTCTATTTCTAACTTCTTGGTCTAATTATAAAGAGTCTTTGATATTCTTCATCAATTTGCTTAACTGATTATTTTAGTATACGAAAGAAATATTTAAATACATCAAACAGAGTAAATTCTTTGATAAATCTATGCAAAAAATTTTCTATCAACAGAAGGAACGAAACTTTGCTTAATTTCGAGGAAGAAATAGGATTTATTATATAAGCTCCTAATATTTTTTCAAATATAATGAGTATTTTATTTAAAAATTAAATTAGATATACATGAATTATCTTTTGTATAAATCAAATTTATTCTGTTTTATTAATACTTCCTAGCCAAATTATTTAATACCATATACTAGCTTCTTATTGTTTATTTCACTTTGGATTTATAATATAATCAATCTAACGTACTAATTTCATAGATCGAGTAATCAAGGACTGGTCTCTTATTATATTCTTCATTTAAATCGTATGTATGTATAAATTTATCTATAGAGAAGAATAAAGAATAGTAAATTTAATGTTTGTATTTCTTAGTATGGTTGACTGGAATAAAGAAGTCTTCTATTCTGAGCTTATTATATAATAATTAGAATTTCTTCTTGATGCATATATTTAAGTAAAAATCTCGATTAACTAAATAAATACTCCTGTCAATCCTTTAATCTCTTTGCATGCTACACTTTTGATAAAAGAATTTCTAATAATTATTAAATAAGAAGCTTAGACTTTATTTAAATACCTAGATAATTAAAAGAGGGTGTGAGATGAGGCTGATTCTCTGATCAAATCTTCTTGTCTTATGGTTAAGGTCAAGTTCTTATCCTGTCGCTGAGAAGGTTTCTGGTTAGAACCTATCTCAGCAAGTGAGCAAAATCTTTCCTATTATCCAATCTGGCTAGCATCTTGAAATCTGTCAGCCTATAGTTACTGAACTCCCTGACCAAAGTTTATGGAATTAAACAATAGGATATCCACATTATGTTCGTTTAGGGAGTGCTTGGGTTGTCTAGCTGGAAAGGAATTTCCAGTCCTTAAAAAAGAATTTTATAGTTTACAATTAATTAATTTAAATACTTAGCGATTAAATTAAAATATCCTTTAGTCTTTTCTCTTTTGAAATTCAAGCACATTTTTATCAATCGTTTTATTATTTTCAAGCAAATCTGAATCTAACTTACTTGAATCTAATTTCTCTTATATTAAACTACCGTCAACCTCACTCTAATTAAATTTATTTATTTAAATGGCTGTATTTCGTGTTTCTAAATTATCATGAATAGTCTCTTTAATATTAATATTTTTAATAGCCATAAGTTACTGCTAGTTTCATAACGATATAATAAGGTACTAAGATTTGACAGATGATTCCTCTTCTTCTAGTGAAGTGCCGATATTCTTAATAAGCTAATCTTTCGATACTTAAAGTCTTTTGTTTTAACCCTCTATATGATCATTCAGTAAAGAGGCACTTCCATTTATTTTATAAGCAAACCTAAATAAATTTACTAGATCAGGTTTTATTTGCTTAAGTAATTCTGGGTAATTTTTCAGAATAATAACACCCACAAGCAGGACCAATAAAGAACTAGCTAAAAATAAAATCTAGAGAAGTATTTTAATGTTGTTATCTGCTTCAATAGAAAAACCAATCGCTGCAGCTATTAAAGAGACCAGCAATAACAGTAAGAATTAGAAAAAATTGAATTTTAAGTATCTTATTGTCTTCTGTTTTTGTATTAGAATAGCTAAAACCATAAAGGATATAGAGTAAATAGCTGCATGGGCTTAGGGGTAAAACTCTCTTAATAGCTTCCCTATCATTACCATACAAACTTAAAAACAGTACTTCAAAATTACATACCAAGACTGATACTTTATATGTATAGTGTCTTCTAAGAGCTCTTATCAATGTGGACTCACCAATATTACTAAAGGAATGTAGAAGAGCAAAACTAAATTTGAAAACGCTATGGTTATAACATGACATTTTTAAAGACATTGCTTAGAGCAGTCTAAGTCTAAAAAAGCTTCTGATAGCAAAATTTTGAAATCAACATTTTCATCTCTTCCATAGCTACACTTTAGTATTTCAGTCAAAATAAAGATGATTGGCATGAAAGTGAACTCTATTAAAGCAGGTGAAACTATGTATGTTAGTTACCCTATGTTTCTTAGTATCCAACTATTTTTGTATCTTGTTTCAAATTAGAACAAGAAAGCTAAAATTAAGAGAGTAGTTAAAAAAGCAAAACCAGTACAAAGATTAATGATTCCCCAAAATGCTAAACTACTTATTTGTTTAACTATGAATTCTAAGGAAAAATTCTAAATAATTGGAATTTAAAAAAGTAAGTATCTTACATCAGGTCCTATCAAAATATAGAAGCCAAATTAAGCAGATAGAATTTTGAGAAAGAATTCATCTTCACTACTCATTCATACTTCTTTATCTAAAATTTCAAAATTTCTCGATTTTCAAATCTTTATTCCATAAATTGATACCAGCAATGTTAGAAGCATAATCAGTACTGAATATATAACTAAAGCTCTAAATCCTTCGTTGTATTTCTAAATTCTTCTTATTGAAAAATCGCAGTTATCTCGATAAAGCTCAAAAGTATCTTTAGGAGTGTTAGTTGTATTATCGTTTCAAATAGTTTCTTTATGCTTAGTTCATACAATAGCACAAGTTTAGCAGTACTCAAGATAAGGTACTAAGTGTAGATTTCTATTCGAATCATAAATATTGCTCATGAAATAAAAGTTTAAATTATCCCTAAAATTACTATTCTTATCGAATTTTATGGTTCCGCTACATCCTGTAAATTTATTATTTTTCATTTAAGTGGTTAAAATATCTGAATTATAGTAATTTAATCCCTCTTCAATACAACTTTTAAGACCATGAGCAACTATAAATGGTTATTCTACATAGTAGCAAGGAGCTTAGGGAATATTACTTATACTATCTTTCTGTAGTTGATATAGTATTTATCCAACTTCTCCTATATATTCAATAGGAGTAATTGTTATTGAACCATGCAAAAGCTTTTAAACTTGCTTTATTCTATTCTCTTATATCCCAGCTTCTATGTTATTAGCAGTATATAAAAGAATAAAATTTGTATCTCCTTCTTTCCATCCTAGTTCGAAAAGTCTTTGGACGGTTTGTAAAATTAAACCCATAGTAGGAGATGAAAGTATGATTTTGATCTCTCTTTAAATAATTTAGTAAGCAATATCATCGTAAAGAGTCTGATTAAATAAATCTTTCTACAATATAAAAGTAGATTCATTAGAGTTTAAGATTTTCTTGCCTTCCTTAATTATTATTTTTTTAACTTCGTTTTATATTTTGAAGTTAGAAGGTTCATAATCTTCAAAAAACATTCCAACTTAGTTTCATTAATTTTTATTGATAAATTTGATATACATATCACTAAAAAGATCTTAAGAGATATAGTTATCTATTACGTTAGTGAATATGTAATTATTACTTAATTCGTCTTCTTTACTAGCAATTAAGTAAGGAATTCTTATTCCTATTGCTTAAAGAAGAAAATAAGTATAAGCATAGCTTGTTATTATTAAGCTACCTTGATGCACTACTCCTAAATCAAAGTTTTTTTCTTTAAATGCTTATAAGGTAAAATTTAAATCAAATTAAAACCCCCCATACGAATAAGGAATCCCTTATAAAACATAATTATTGGGTAAAATTTTTTCTTTGTTTATAAATCTAATAATGAAGGGCATAAAAAGAGGAGGATTGGTAATAACTTTCTAAGAACTTTAGTTATTAGGTTCATTATCATTAGTTGAATAAGACATTTTTATATTAAATTAATCTTTAGGCGCTGTTGAGCTTGGTCCAGGGTAAACTAACTCAGCTAATTTTTTCAGATTTCCATTCTAAATTTAAAGAACTTCAACTGGTTTTTTATTCTGAATATTGTAAACAGAAAACTCTGGAATAATTTGATTTTTGTCATTATAATTTTAGAGCTGAATGGTTTTAAAATATTTAGGCAGATTACTTTAATCAATCTTATTTAGAAACTGAGAATTTTAATCTATAAAGGACAAGAATAGATTGACATAGTAATATGATAATTCAAAATAGTTTTTGGGAATAAATCCTTTTGGTGTTAATCCAATTAATCCATCATCTAGGACACTACTATAAATTTCTTCATCTATAGTAGCTATTACTTCAGGGTTCATTATATTGGAAGATTCTAAGCCAACTATTCAAGCATATTGACTTTTAGATGTCCAATATTATGAAGTTATCTCCAGTATTAAGAGTTATCAATAAACATCTGCTTGCATTAATATCACTTAGGACCCATAAAGTCTTAATATCCTCGAAATTTAAACTTCTAATACTTCTAAATACTTCTCGTCATATTGGGAAGAGTTATAAAAAGATTCTCAGGGAATATTGATCGAAGAGCATATTTGAACGATACTTTAATTGAGATACTCTGGTGCTCTATAAAATCCTTCTTCTTTCTAGTTAAAATAAAAAACTTTGGTAAATTTAAGTCATTTGAATAAATCTTAAAGTGCTTTACCCTCTTGTTAGTAAGTTGGCATAATTCAATAAATATTTTCTCTTTGAAAATGCTAATTAGTCCTGTATGCCACTAGATGTAGGACAGATAATTCTAAGTTACTTATTCTTTGAGTGTAATAAGCACTGAAAGTAATATCCAGGATTATTTGTACTTCATAGGATTTAATTTTCTCCTTTAAATTCTAATTTCATATGCTTCAATTTCCTATAAACAAAGTTTAAGTCTAGAAATCTATTTTATTAAACATGCTATTTTCCAATCCTAGCTACAAAAATTAAGCTAAATAGGGCTTCGTTAGAGGTGAAGTAATTAAAAGTAGCTTAAAAGAAATAATGACAGGGAATGCTATAATAATAAGCAAAAAGCTTTTCATTTTATAATAAAAAAATAAATCAATAAATACTTTATAACTGCTATATCAATCTTACCCCTAAATTAAGTTGTCCTCTCTCTTAATATAATTTCATGAGGTATTAAATTTTATAAAGCTAATAAACTACTTATCTAAACCTTTTTTAAATAGAGCTTCTTAGTTTTAGTTTTATCATCTTTTTGATAAAGCAATTTTTTCTTAAGTTTATTTTAGTTCATAGCATTACTAGAAAACTTTATAAAAGGTGATTCTTCAATCATTTTTAGTACTTTTGTGATTCTTAATTACTTGGAAAATAAATTAAATATTCTTAAAACGAAACATGATAACTAAGAATCAAATCCTAAGCTTTAAATTACATTTCTTATATTTTCTAAATCCTTTACAAAAGAAATCTCTTCTAAATCTTTTTTAAGATACAACATTTTAAGTATATCTTAAGATAAAAATATTAAAAAACCTTCAAATTAGTGAATTTAATAAAGTAACCAAATAAAGAACTCTTAACCTATAAATCAAACTAGTTTTTGATTTACTAGAGAATTTTCTAAATGGTATATTATGAGAAGGCTAAAACTAAAGAATTTTAAAATATTAGTCTCCCTATTTTTATAAGGATCATATTTTAGAATGTTCTTCTATCAAAAAATAGAAATTTATTACTTAAGATTCGTATTTTACGTATTTAGCCAAGTTTGTATGTTAAATAGCAATCATAGTTAAATTTAATTCCATTTTGTTTAATTTTGCTATTATGTGCAAGCAAAATTCAACTTAACTAGCTGGCTTAGGTATATTTGATATAATACTTGAACATCTAAATTATGAAGCTTTATTTTAAATTAGTAACTAGTCCTCTTAGTTTGTTTACCTAACAATTTCATTTATCACCATTATTTCAAATTATCTCTACTTATCATCTTTTCTTCTTTTTAAAAGTACAGTGAGCATTTAAACTAGAATTATATGAAGATATTAATTAGCAGTATTATGGTAAGTTAGTTTTGATAGAACTAAAAATGAGAATAAATAGAGAACCTTGATGAAATATTAGATACTTATAAGTGAAATTAAATTTAAAGAGGGTATACAATCTTTAATGTGAGATGCATAACAAGAGAACTAAATATAGACCAATTAAAATATATTCATTCTATAAATAAGTACGTTCTCATTACAAGCCTAATTTAGTTATTATTCTATCATCTAATAAATTGTCTTTTCCTTTCATCCTTAAGACAACAAGAGGAATAAATAAAATTAGGTTTTTATTGCTCAAATTTTAGATCTCAATCTAAGATTCTTTGAAATATTATGAATATAAATTTAACAAAAAAGAGAAAGCTCAAACATATGAGACTAAGATAAATAAGTTAGTAAATTTATTTAGCCTTCTCTATATAAGCTAATTGCTTGGAAAGCACTTTAAAAGAACCTTTATATTTTTCAAACTTTTAATAAATACAAATAAAAAACTAAATGTTTGGCTTTCTTGAAGGTATTTCAACCTCTTTCCCGCCATCCTCTAGATTTATCTAGAGGCAAATATAAAAGTACGAAAATATCTACAACTCTTCTCCTTGCCATGCATATTGTTCTTAATTTCTTCTTTCACCTAGATGCTAGATATTTTTTCTTGTAGGTCTCCCCAAATTTATTACAATATAATATTTCTCTTTCTCTTGACAGTTTTAGCTGCTAATGTCTCTTCTTTTTGTTCTCCAACTACTTCTATTAAATTTTATATTCTTACTTGAAACCTAAAAATTCCTAGCACCTTTCCACATAAGCTTTGAGAGCTACAATAATAGCATCTTTTTACTTGTCGTTTAGGTTGAAATCTTGAGTTATTTTCACCTTCAATTATCATTGGATAATTCATTTATTCTTTCAGTTGTATTTAGCTCTGCAATTTGTACGTGTTTCCTTCTACTTCTTTAATTTTGATCATTTCTTTCTGCTTCTATTGCAAGTTTTGAGATTAAATGCTCAATTTTGAAATATGTTAAGGCTTCTTTTTAGGTTATGAGTTTTGATTTTATTTCCTATGTAAATTAAAGCTTTTCAATTAACTTATTATTGTCTTTCTTCAACTTTAATACCTCTTCCTTGACTTCCAGCATCATTTTAATCAGTAATAATAGCTTGTTTACTACTATGTGGTGAGATTTGAAACTTCCCAGCGAATTATAATTTGAGCCTATTTCCTAGGCTTTCTTCAGAGGTACTCATCCTGATGGGTACCTTTTTGGTACATTTTTCCTGTTCCTAACCTTTCTAGGATTTTGTTAACATCTGCTTTTTTGGAATCGCTAAGAATTCTGGCTTAAATTCTGACGTCTTTATTAGTTTATAATTGAAATACATATATTATATTAGCTATAACTTAGAACTATCCTATATAGATTTATACAGCTTTATAGATTATAGATTAATATTAAGTTAGGCGATCTTTGAGGAATTTCACCTCTTCCTGCCAATCACCGGATTGCTCCGGGATTAAATCAAAAAGTTTAAAAGTTTCTCCTCTCACATCCACTTGATCTTGTTATGGCTAGTTCCATCTTGCGTTCCACGAAAATTTCTTCTTATAAATGGTTCCAATTTCCGTCATTTATAGTCTTTCTTTATTCTCCTCTGCTGCAATTGTCTAGCCTTTTTTTTCTGTGCTTATTGCTTTCTCTATTTTTCCCAGTATTGGTTCTTGAAGCTCAGGAATTCCTTGCATTTTCTTCACAAGTGTTGCTCTGAATTGCAATAATAGCATCATTTTACAATCTTGATTGGTTTGGTCTTCTTCAAGTTCTTGTCAATTTCTTCAATCAGCATTGGGTTGCCTTTCTGCTCCTTTGGTTTCTCAACTAGTCTCTCAAATCTGTTGTTAAATTCAGTCTATTTTTAATGCTAATTCTGGGATTAGCTAGTTTAATCCTACGATATATTCCAGAAAGAATTCAGTTCTCGTTCTTAAGACATAAGCCTTGACTCTATTCCTTATCTAGGTCAAGCTTTTCCATTAATTTGTCATTATCTTTCTTGAGTTTCCTAACCTCTTCCTGGAGATTTAGCACTACTCTGATGAGCTATTCCATGCTCATCTGGCCAGAAGGATTCAATTCCGTCACTTACTGGTGGAGAGCAGATTTCATCTGTTTTCTCGGTTTCTCAGCTGAGATTGGAGTATCTATATAGGCTGTTTTCAATGCTTGCTTCCGCTCTTCTTGTTAAATTCCAGTTTGTTATTTCAATATAGATTAGGGTTAAAATAGAGAAGATTATTAAGTCTTGGTTTCCTGCTTCCTCCCTTCCTTTTTGGCTTAGGAAAGGTAATATAGAAGCCTGATTTGAAACCTTCCACCATTTTATTTATTATTTATACAGGCTAAGAAATAAAAGCAAATAAGCCCTAGAAATATGATGAAATTGGTTATGATTATATAGATTACAGAGAGGGATATAAGGAAACTAGAGTACTTTGGTATATCTAATTTATTTAGATTAAATTAGAGTAATAATTAAATTTAGAAAGTTAACAAAACTAAATTAATACTTTGGTAGAAACTACTTAGCAATGTCTAATATTAATTAGCTTTCAAAAGGAAATTAAAGTTGCTTAATAAAAGTTAATTATTAATTAAGTTTAATTGATTTAAGTTTAGCTTTCAGCTAGAAGTTTGATCTAATAAAATAAATAAAATAATACTATAAAATAGAATTTATAAATGATAGCTTTGGAATAAGTTTTAAGTTTAATAAAGCTCCTCTTAAAGTTAGAACTTAAAATTTACTTATAAAAGCTAATAGGATATTTAAAAATAAAGTAAACAAAGGCATACCTAATTCTTCAATTTAGCAAGATTATAAACGTAGAAAATAATTATTATTACTAAGAAGGAAATCCTAGGAAATACCAATTTATTAGTAATCATTAAAAAATAAAGCATCTAGATAATGAAAAAAGTTATAAACAGGGAATTTCCAGACTAATCTTCTTTGATGTTAGAGTATGATGCTGAGAATAGTTTATAAAGAATGGATTTAACTCTTAAGGAATAAGAGACTAAGAAAAAGAAAGTTCTAGTGCCTCTAATAATTAATTTTATTGAGATGTTCAACTTCATTCAAAGTTTAGAAAGGAGATTGCTACAGGAGTATTATTATAAAAAAGGTTCTCTGTTTAGAAAGTATCAGGGCTGCAAATTATTATTATCAGAAATAAATGCCTTCATTAAAATATCTCTTAATAAATCATTTTACTAAAAAGTTATAAAATATATAAAATCATATTAAACAGAAGCTTTAGGAAAGACTGGACTAGTAAAATTTAATAGACTAATACTCAAAATGACTCTATTAACTTTAGCAGTAGAGAGAAAAAGAGAAACAGAATTAAGCAAAGGACCTATATTATAATCTAGAGATTCAAGGAAGAATTAAGAATTACCATAAATTTATTAGAGTTGCTGATATTTTAGTATTTTAGAATTATTAAAGCTTGCTAGTTGTTATTCAAATATGATAATTATTTTTGAGAGAATGGATACTATAAATAATTTAATTGTAAGTATCACCTGGAATCATGGAAACATTTAAAGAAAGTAGTTTATAATCCTATTAACTAAAAAGAGAAAAGAGTCCCTTAAAATATACATACGAATAGATAAAGAAAGACTGAAGATGATTAAATTTGGCAATAATTAATAACCATTAAGTTAGCTTGGAACTATTTAAAAGATTTCAATGTAATATAGAAACAATAAAATTAAAAGAAGATATATAAAAAGAGAAAAATAATAGTTATAATTCTCTTTTTTTAGACTTTCTTAACATACGTAAGTTTAATAAAATAAATAATAATTTTTGGTATAGTTCCTTTCAATAGGTAATAGCTAGAATTTAAATTAAGATCTAAGATTTAAATAATGAAAATAACTATAATAATTCTAGGTTACTTATATTTAAATGAGCATTATGAAATTAATTTATTATAATGTGTATGCATAGCAATTTAGTCTTTAGAAGGATATTTAAATTGTAATAAATATTTATAATTTTGACTAAAATTAATAATGCTTAAGGAATTATTTTAAAGATAAAATCTAAATTTTATTTAAATATATTTAAGGTATTAATTTATTATGAGAGTATAGCTAATATTTATATAGATAAAATCAAATGTTTCTTCAAATATTTTGTTAATAATTGTTTATCTATTAAATTCGTAGTAACTGGTTAATAGTTTAATTATTTTAATTTAATGAGTCTAAAGTTATTTATAGCTTTTATTACAAATAGAAATAAACTTTCTAAACCTAGTTTCCTCAAACAAATCTCTATTAAGCATTAATTTTAAACTAATGCTCAATTAACTTTTGTCTTATCTTATTTGACTTGATTAAAAGATTATTTTTAGCAGCAGGAGCAGACTCTTTAAATAGTGTGCCTATTATCTAAATTAATAACTTTAACTATTAATTTTAGTTTTTTCTGGCTATTATCTACTACTAGATCACTTATATGATGCTATTTAGTTTAAGCATATTTTAGTTAAATAACTTATTAAAACAGAGTTCTTCCAATTTGATTGTTTAGCTTAGTAAATATAGATCTATATCTTAAAATACTAATTGAAGCATTTTATTTCTATGATCTTTAATAATAAAAGCCAATCTCAACTATTAATGTATTTAAAGGAGAAGTTCTAATGTTATTAATAGCTTCTAGTTCTATTACTATCTTTAACTTAAACTCTTCTCTTTTTAGCATCTATTATTAGTTTAAAATTAAGAGAAGTTTAATTTCATTAACCTAAGCAAATGCAAAATTAAATATATTTGGATAGCTTAATTTCTTAAATAGAGCTACTAATAATAATAGCAATCATCTTTAACTATAATACAGCTATTTATTTCCATTAGGGTCAAAATGCTAAACCTTCTACATTTATTATTATGCAAGCAACTTAAAGCTAAAGAGAAATTTAGTTAAAGCAACCATAGTCAAATAATTTAGCTATTAATACAAATATCAGCTAAAAGTAAACTGCTAGAACTAAATTATATCATTAAGTAGATCATTGCTCATTACCTATATGCATCACTATAAACTTCTATTTCCTAAATTTAATTCTACAACTCATAAATGGAGATTTAAGACTATACTGTTTAAGATATTTGAGACCTTTTGAATTCAAATGGAGCAAGTAGAGATCCCTAGGCTCCAATAAGGATATGAAACTATGAAGAATTAATTCCAAGCTAAGGATATCTAAACAGCTTGAAAATGATAGGGAAAGGAGCTTTTGCAAATGTTTATAAAATAAATATAGAAGGAAATAAATATGCCTTAAAAATATTTACAAGAGTAAAAGGTAGTTTAAGATAAGTAGATATCAATCATTTCTATTAAGTATGTAAATCCTTTTTGGCTGTGAAGCATGAAAGAATTTTATAACTACTTGGAGTTGCTATTAGCGATTAAGACGAAGAAAATTACGTATTTTGTTATTATACAAATTACTAATAAAAGAACACTTTGTTTGATGTGATATAAAATAAATAGTTATTTGCAGATATCCCATAAAACTCTTAAATTAGATTTTATAAAAAAGTGATTCTACTTTAATAAATAGCTGAAGGAATACAAGCAATTCATAATGAAAATCTAACACACAAGTACATTTAATCATTGAATATTCTATTAGATAAAAATGATGAACCTAAAATAACTAATCAAGATATATTTAATTATGATTAATTTCCATATGAAATTTATTATAGTTAAATGAGTCCTGAGGCTTTTGATAATAACGAAGGCTAATAAATTGATATATGAGCATTGGCAATTGTTGCTATAGAAATATTTAATGAAACTCTTCCTTATCCATATCCATAACAATATAACTATAGAGCACTTTAAAATTACGTATAAAACTAAAAGAAAATTCCATAATTTTCTAGTGAAATACTTTAAGACGAATAATTAACATAACTACTTGAAAAATCTTTTAGTTATGATTATACAAATAGACCAAGTATACTGTAATTCAGAAAAACACTAGAGTAAATTAAGCAAAAGATTGAGCTCTAATTGATCTTTGATAATTCTTAAAATGTTGATAATAAAAATTGATCAATCAAAACTAATGTTGCATCTAGATTATTAAGTAAAGTCTTGAAGAAATAAAAAATAGATAGTTAAAATATTCCATTTGTTGCTTTTATTAAAAACTAAGATACTCTATTAATTAAGCAAGATATTAGTTTCTATGAATATTAACTGAAAGATAGTTAGATTTAGATGGATGAAGAAAGTTCAGTTTATTATACAAATGATTTTGCTTATATTTCAGGTGGAAAATTAGAAGGCAAGATAGCTAAAAATTTTTAAATGATAGATAGAAAAAACTGATAAGTAATAAAGTAGTGCTAAATGCTATATCCAAGATGTGGTCATAAAATGGTATAAAGACAAGTTGAAAATAATGCCTTTGTCTACATAATTTCAGGAATGGTATCGGAAAACCAAGCTTAAGAAAAGTGTGAATACTTCGATGTAAATGAAGGAGTATGTAGAGAGTTAAAAAGCGTAATGATTGGTTGCAAAAGTTTTGGTTGCATCATAGAGCAAAATAGTATCTGAATTTTAGGAGGAATGAATTAATACTAGTAAAGAATAGCTTAAGTACAATATTTTGATTTGAATACTGAAATTTGAAATGTTGCTACTTAAGAAATTCCAAGTGACTCGTGTGTTAGTTTAGTAAAAGATGAAAATGGAATTATATACATGTTTGGAGAGAAGCTGGGAGGAGTTTATGAGATGAGATGAAAAGGCAATAACTTATAATTTGAATTAATATCCGAAAATAAATATCCTGGAAAATGTTGGTAATAAGACTCTATAATCCATGAGCAAAAGATATATGTGAGAGATAAAGAAAAAATATATAGTTATGATATGTAAATAAAGCAATGATAATTAAATGGAAAAGAAAGAACAAGTTTATAAATAATGTAGCAAAACTAATAAAAAAGTAAAGAATCATTTTGAGTATTTTAGCAAAATAAATAATAAGTGACTATAGAAGTTATTAGAAAACTTATCTAGCAATATAGTAATCAAATTAGAGAGTTTGACTATTAAAAGTTAATTCCAAATGAATAGTCTTTATTGGATTTACAATTTTTAGGTAAAGGAACATTTGGAAAAGTTTATAAAATAAATGTTGAGGGAAATTGATACGCAGCCAAGATAATGATTTAAAAAGCAGGAATTGATTAACAAATGCTTATAGAGAATTTTTACTAGGAGTTGAAATCTCTTTTATCTATTAATCATGAAAGAGTTTTAAAAATAGTTGGAATCGCATTAGATACTTCAGAAAAGGATAATTATAAACTATGTCATCTTACTGAATATTAGGAATATAATAGTTTATATAATGCTATCCTAAGTAATTCTTTATTCTAAGATTTACCACAACAATCGAAGGAACGATTTGATAGAAAGCTAAATCTTATTTAATAAATAGCAGAAGGAATCTAAGCAATACACAATAAAGGTTGGATTCATAGAGATATTAAATCTTTGAATATATTACTAGATGCAAATTACGAACCAAAAATAGCAGATCTAGGATTAGCACATTAAGAATCAGAAACTTTTATTCAATCTTGACGCGGATCTCCATAATGAATGGCACCTGAGATTTTTAAATTTGAAGTTAGTACTAAATGTGATATCTGAGCTCTTGCATGTGTAGCTGTTGAAATATTTAATAAGAGCATTCCATATCCTCATTTAGACAATATCAGATAAATATATGAACATGTAGTAAAATAAAAAAATTAACCTGAGTTTTGTCCAGAAATTAAAGAAAACGAACTATTAACTAAATTACTAGAAAAATCCTTTAGTTATGAGCCTCAAGGAAGACCAGATGTTCAAGATTTCATTCATGATATTGATCTAATTAAATAGAGCCATAGAGTTTAAAGTTAGCCAGAAGATAATTCAACTTAGCAGGAAGATTCACAATAAAGGGTTTTTTAAAATGAATATGATTAAAACTGAATTTAGTCTGCTGAAGCTTCTCAAAAAGCATGAATATCTTCATAATACAGCTAAAGCAGTTCAGTAAGAGAAGAAGTTTGAGTGACGAAGTAAATATTTAAGAACAAATAACTTAAAATAATAGATATATTATAAATATGCTTTATAAGCTTAAATTAGATTTGAAATATAGTTATAGTTATATTCTTAAATCTTTCATTTTATGAATAAACTTTCTTTTTATTAGTTTGGAGCTAAATTAGATAATTTAAAATAGCACTTTATACTTTAATTATAATAGAAAGGCTTATATTAAAATAGATAACTAAAGGCTATTTTATTAATTAGGCATAAATAACAAAGCTATCATTATTTAGTTCCTTATTTAAATAAATTGCTAGAAGGTTAGCTATTTAATTACTACTATGCTTTATCAACTATACTGCTGAATTATTATTAGCATACAACTGGCTTACCTAATACTTTTATCTATCAACTATTCTAAAATAAAGCTGCCTATTTATATTACTTTATAACTACAAAGCATAATAAAATGCTAATTGTCTTTATTCATATTCATTTATTAGTTAAATCTATTTATTCAATTTTCATATTATTATGCTATATTTAAACTAAAGCTATAAAAAAGAAAGCCAATCAATTTAATTTAAATACATCTATTTAAATATAGTAAGTACTCTCTTAACTTTAAACATATCTGCATTATTCTTAAACTAGAAATTAGCAGAAATAACTTGCTAATTATAATAACTATATCATTAATTTAAACTGTACTATCTAGTCTTTAACTTTATTAAATCTAACTATTTCCCAAAGCTAATGATGGTCTAAGCTTTAAGTAATTCTTCTTAGTCTTATTTTTAAATTTTAGGTATTCAATCTATTATAAAATTAATCTTTTTCTTTAAGAGTGATTTAGACTTTTTAGCTAAGGAAAAATAAACAAGATTAGAGGATTCAATTTTCTTACTAGTATTAGAGAAAGCGAAGAAAGGAACAATGAGCTTTGTAATCAGATCTGACTTCTAAATTCTAGAGTTTATTAATCTTAAAATTAACTCTGGGAGCTAGTATAGGAATATTTCTGTTAATATTTTAGATATGTAAATTAAGTAATATCGGAAAATGATCTGTATCAAGTCCACTGCATTATATAACTTTGAAATCAGAAATCTAGTTAATGTTAATATGATAGTTGACTATAGCATAATCATTGTAATATGTTTATTATTAGCACGACTTCTAAAATTATCCAAATTTTAATCGCTTAATATTTACATATTTAATCTTCAATGAATTTTATCAATCTCTGAGTATTGTCCTAAGTGTTTTGCTAATTATCGCTACCATATCCATAAAGGGAGCATTAAAATCACCTAAGAGCATAAGTGCTTGATCTCCAACTTCTGTAAATATTAATTCTAGATTGAGTAGGATTAATTTTTTTGTTGTTAAAGATTTTTCATCTGTTGGCATATAATATGTAGCAATATATGCTTTATTTCTTTTATTAGTAGAAAGCTATTATTTTATTAAATATATATAAATAAATAGGGAGCAGCAATCCTCCAACTGAAACTGACTTAAACTCTGGTACTAGGAAGTATCCTTAGGTGAAGAATCAGCCAAGAGAAGAGAAGACAAAATCGAAGAGGCATCAAGTAGCATTAATAACGAAAGAGGTCAGATACTAAGGTCTAAGGGTAGCATATCGATAGCGGCCCTATAGAAGACAAAATCACAAGGGAATGCTAGCATTGTGGAAGACTTCACTAAGGAATTTTTTAACTTTAACATCTTTATTAAAGAACTACGCACTCTATAATCTCATTTATTTAACCAAAATTCAACTCTATTTATCCACCTTTAAGACCTGGGTCATAGAATGCAAAGGAACTTTTAATTAATATTTATTTAAACATATAATAATTTTGGTGCCTAAAATATTGAATTTCTGCAACAAATTATTATATATAAAGTTAATACATCATATTTTTAAGTTAGCTTTTTGTCTATTTTTATAGGAATTTAAATTTCATCACACGTAGCATAGTTAAATTAGCAAGATAAAGTAACAAATCTATTTTCAATTTTAGTAAAGAGATTTTAATTTTATCACTTTTTTATCTTAAAAATTATGCAAATTTTCCATTTTAGAAGTTATATCTTTTTATCATTTCCTCAATATCAAGATTAAATAATGGATTATGTTATTTAAGATTTAATTTCTCTTAGTTTAAATGAGCATCTCTCTAGTTTCTCTTACCAAATTTTATTAAATCTTCTGATTAAGAATCTATATGTAGAGTAATCATTTTTTACCATGAAATTAGGAATATCTAAAGTTGAATTTGAGTTCTCTTCCACTATTCAATAAAATGAGTAGTATGTGTTGTTGCATCTAATTTTAATACTTTTTAAAATTACTGAGTCTAAGATTTCGTTTTATTATTTTAAAGCACTGATAATTCAGCATAGACATTTAACTTTAGTTCAATCTAATGCTCGCATTCTTTAATTATTTAAATATATTTAGTGTTCAAAGTATTGTAAACCTATGATTATTTCATATTATTTTACTTCAATTGTTATAATTCCTAATAAAAATGAATTAGATGCTATTCCATAATATTAGTCACTGTTTCACGATTATACATAAATTTTTCGATGTTTAACTTTATTTTTCGAATCATTAATTAGTTGGAGTTTAACTATAGTTTTCTAAATTTTTCTTAATATTCTAATCAGTTTATATCTATTAATCAGTTGATTATAATTTTATATACCCTTCTTAATGAGTTTAAGTCTGATTATCATTTTATTCTTTGAAATAATTTCTTAATTAGTTAGCACAGAATTAAATTATATTTTAAACCTCATTTTCTTTTTAAAAGAATCAGTTCTCAATATTATTTTTATGTTATTATGTCTATATTTATTATATATATTAAAAAATAGTTAGCTTCAAGAAGGGTTTTTATACCACCTCCTCAGAGTAGGAGAGAAAATCTGAAGCACTTTCTTTTACCACGTCTTTGCTTTAATTATTCCAACCTTCTTTATTATGCATGGAAACCAGACTAATAATGCAAGACCTAAGACTACGCAGGACCAAACTAACTGACCGAACGAACACGAAATAATAGAACGAATAATAGAAAAAAAATAGCAATATACCCATGATTGGTCGAACTGTACTAAAAGGAGGAGCACAAAATAAGAAAGGAATGTGGCAAAAAAAGAAAACAACCTAAGTAATAATTTAACAAAATAATGAACAACTCATTTCAGTTAACGTCCCTGAAGAATAAATGTAAAGGGTCTACTAAAATGCCTATGATGATTTATCAGAAATGGTGGCCGCAATTTACTTTAACCATTACTTGGAAAACACTGATTTAGTAGAGAAAAAGGCCAAAGACTAAGAAGTTATACAAGTGTTTAGAAATAAAATATGGAAGGATTACGGACAAGCAGTGGCGAAGTTCATAGTGAAATAAAACGGAATTGTATACGTGGTATTTAACAATGAAGAAAGATACTAACATTTCACTTAATTCAGGGAATGAACGTTCAAAGGAGTTAGAATCCCTATCTAAGCTAGAAACTAATTGGAATATTTTGACATTCATAACTACCCAATTTACTTCACAATCAACGAATACTCAAATATGAAGGAAGTAATGGAAATAATAAGATAATATGGAAAATCAAGAGGAGAGATATAGCATACATATCCAAACACAACAATGCTAACAGGGAGCAGTGTAGTCTACCTAGATTTAAAGGATGAAGACGAAGCAAAAAGGATACCAGAAGTAATAGATTTGAATGGAAACAAAATGAGAATATAACACCCAGTAAATTTTATCTGCTGCCTATGTAAAGTGAAAGGGCACACAGACCAGCAATGCAGAAGGGTAGAAGCAGCAAAAAGGAAAAAGCTACATACAAGAGAATTAGAGATGCTTGAAGGAGAAGCTATTTTAACAATAAACAAACCAGATTTTGAAGCAAATCAAGCAAATAAGAGGATAATTGAAGAAGAAGAATAAATGATTATAGAGGAATCAAGGGAAGAAAAAAAGGAAATAAAATGAGGAGAATAGAAAAATAATTAAAGCAACTAAACAATTAAATAATAAAAAGTTTTTTATGCTTAAAGAATAAATAAAAATTATTTTTCATCAAAATGGAATTGGACATATGTAAGACAGAGGGATAGAGAAATGTTCAAATAATTAAATAAAATAGAAAACAATCAACTAAATAATAAGATATACCATAAAGCAAATTAGAGAAAAGGATAGGATAGTTGATAGTAAAAATGCTAAACCCTAACAAAAGAAATAAGAAATAAGCAAAATAGTATAATGGAGTATGTCAGGAAAAACGTAAATAAAGAAAAAAAGCAAAAAGAAATAGAACAAACTCAAGAAGAAAAAGAATAAGATGCAAGATAAAAGTGAGAAGAAAGAAGTAAATTGAAGCAAACTTCAATGAGAATGTACTATGCTAAGAAACCGATAAACAAAAATGAACAATTATCCGACTTCAACTAATAGGAAAAGGAAAAGGAAAAGGAAAAAGAAGAAGATTAGAATAGATAAGAAGAAGGAAAAGGTAGATAATAAGATGAAAAAGACAAAAAAGGGGAAAGAACTAATAAAGAAAATAATATGGAAGTATAGAATGATAGATAAGAAGAAGAAAAGGTGGAGAAGGAAGATGAATAAAAAGAAGAATAAGGTGAAGAGGAAGTAGAGGGAATGAGTGTAAAAAATGATTAAGAATAAGTCATAAAAATAGGGACAGCAAATGTTAGGGGAGTAAGAAGTGCAAAAGAGGCACTAGCCAAATTCATGACTCAAAAAAGTATCCACATAATGGCAATATAAGAAATTTAGATTGAAGACTAAAAAGATATGTGTAATATAGCAGGATATAAAAACTTAATAAATGTGGGATCAAAAAAAGGAAAAGGAGTAGCATTCTATATTAGAAACGACATATGTAAGGAGATCAGAGAGATATAGAATGAAGTAAACCAAATAACGCTCTTTGGAGGAGCGAGAGTAATGGCAATAGAAATAATGAAATAATTAGCAGTAATAAATGTCTACGCTCCTGTTGCAAATAACAACGAACAGTATGAGCCTTTCTATAATTTAGTGAATGAATTTAAACTATAAGCAATAGAAAAAGGACTTAATATAATGATAATAGGAGACTGAAATGCGCACATAGAAAAATGACTGCCAAAGAAAACAAACTCAGCAGGAAAGAGAATGACACAGTTTATGGAATAGAATAATTTAATATGCCTAGACCCAACTGAAATAGGTACCTTTATTCACTAAAACAATGAGTATAAAATAGATTACTTTTTAATCGAAGAGAGTATGAGAGAAAAGGTGTTAAAGAGTGATTTTTATTACTCATAAGTAATAGGTGACCATAGGCCTGGTATTATATAGGTAAAGATGGGTAAAGAAGTAAGAAAGCCATAAAAGATAGCAAAAATAAACTACCTACTATTAAAGAAAAAAGAGATATAAGAAAAATTTGAAAGATTTATACAAGAAAATCTCTAAGAAGAAGAAATTGATAACCTAAACGGCACATAGACTTATAAATGATGAAAGAAAAAGATATAAGAAGGAGTTCAAATAGTATGTGGAAAATTCAAAACATAAAACTCTAAGATATATAAATATTCAGAAACAACAAAATAGTGTAGTAAAATCTTTAGAAAATGCAGCAAACAATTAAAATAAAGGGTAAAGAACAGAGAACAAATAAATGAAAATCAATAAATTGAGAATCAAAGAGGATACCAAAGAGTAAGATAAGAATACATTTAATCAAGAAAAAAAGATAAAAGAAACTAACTAAACCTATTTATGGACAATGTAAATAAAGGAAGTCTAACAGATATGTGGAAGAAACTAAAAAGCTTACTTAATAGAAAAAATAATTAATGAGTACCCTTATTAAAAGAAGATGTTAATACTTTCAGGGATGAATGGTAGAAACTGTATGAAGATGGCGATAATACGCTACCAACTAAATTCTTAAACAAGAGATAAATAGTGGTAAACGAATATGAAATTTGAGAAATCATCAACTAATTGGCGAAATGAAAAGCAGCAGGACCTGATGAAATACAAGTAGGCACAATATTAGCAGGTGGGAAAAAACTAACAGAAGTAACATGTAAAATGATAGTTAAGATGATTTAAGAGGGAGTAATACCTTAAGAGATGAAATAATAATACATAATATTAATATGCAAAAAAGGAGGACAGATGAACCCGATGAATTATAGACCAATCTCTTTACTGAATCATGCTTTAAAAATAGTAGATGCATGAATTTTCTAGCAACTATAAGGATATCTGCATAATGATGAAAGCGAATATTAATATGACTTTAAAAAAGGAAAATCATGCTCACTATAAATTTTCAACCTAAGAACAGTATAGGAATGATCAATACGGAACAAAAAAGATGTTTTCGTAATATTTGTTGATATTAAGAAAGCGTACGACTCGGTGCAAAGAAAAGATATATGATAAATCCTAAACGATCTAAAAGTACCGGAATAGATAATTAAACTCCTAGCAAACTTCTAATGTGAATAAGAAATTAAACTTAAAATCAATGAATAAATAGCAAAATCATTCGCGACAAATAAAGGACTAAAACAGGGAAGCATAACGTCGCCAAGACTATTTAACTTAATAATAGCAAGACTTCTCCATAGCTTGGAAGATTAAAAGCTAGGAATTACGATAGACTTTAAAAACTAAGAGGGATGAACACAAGAAATATATGCAGGATGTTTTGCATATGCAGATGACCTAGCCTTAATAAGTGAATGAGAATAATTAGAGGAAGTAATCAAAAATTTAACCTCATGGGCAGAAAAATACAAACTGGAAATTGTTGATAAAACAAAATGAATGATATGAAAAGCAGCAGAAAATAGAAACTGAGAAAATATAGGCAATACTATTGAGGTGGGAAACTTAAGAATCGAAAGAGTAACGTCCTTTTAGTACTTAGGGCATATAATAGAAGAAACCATCAGCTTTGAAAAACACATGGAGAACAGACTAGAAGCAGCTTAAAAGATGTAAACATGAATACTGGGTAAAATAACAATGAATAAGGGATTAACACCATATAACGCAGGTATAATGATAAAAACGTTCGTAAGCTCAGTATTCAGCTATGGGACAGAAGTTATCCCATATTGTGAATAATTTGTAGGAAAATAAGTGATGGAACAATTAGAAATAATATAGAGAAGATCTTTACGAGCAATCATAGATGCCCCTTTCTAAGTGTAAAATGAGATGCTAGAATACGAGTTACAGTTTATGAAATTTAAGCATTACCTATGGCAGAAAACGCTGAGATTAAGAGGCAGACTAATAGGTAACTAAGGAAAAACAGTAGATGGATTAATGTTCGACCTAAGTAAAGAAGAGAACTTTATTTTTGGACAATACTGCACGACAATAAAATTAGAATTAAAAATTGAAGATAAAAATATATTTATAGATGATGGTAATAATAATCAAAAAGGGAAGAAAAACATTAATCGTGCAATTTGAGAACATAGAGTATACATAGAAGATAGAGAAAGAATGGAGTAAATGATAACAACTCTACAGTATAGAAAAACATGATTTGATGAATATGTAGTAGGACCACCCAACTACCTGAGATACAATAAAAATAGAAAAGAAGAAATATGCTACATATTTAGAATAAGAACGAGATGTAATGGGAGCCAGGATTGTTTAAAAGAAAGACACCTAGTTGCGACAAGCAAATGCCCTTTCTGTAATGATGCAAGAGAAAACGAAAGGCATATCATAGAAAAATGCTCAGAATACAAAGAAAGTAGATAAATATGTATTAGAAAGTTAAGAACAATAGGAGTAGAAAGACAAGGAATGGAACTATTTGATATAATATGAGGTAGCAAAATTCGAAAAATTCATTAGAACCTAAGAAGAGTAAAAAAGAGCTAAAACTGACTTGATAATAAAAGATTATATCAAAAACATATTAGAAAAAAGAAAAAAAGGATACTTAGAAAAGAAAATTGAATGGAAAAAAGAAATAGGAAAAGATTATAGAGCAGGAAAAGGATAGTTTTTATGAGTTTATAAAAGCTTGATTAAGAAGAAAAGAATTAGAAACGAAAATTAGCAAAGTATGTAAAAAAAAATAATGGACGCTTGTAACAAAGAATCAATAAAACGTAGATAGATAGAAGACAGAAGAACAAGAGATATTGAAGAAGAAAATGATGAAGATATGGAACTAATAAGAGAAGAATTTTTATTACCTGAAGGCTTACTTGAAGAAATAGACATGTGTTGAAACATTTATTAAAGAGCTGCGCACCAACGAGGTGCTACGCGCTCTATAATCAAATTTATTTATTTATGCAGAGTTTTATTAGTTTTTCAGTTTAAAATATTCTTCCTAATCTTGTTTAAATTCTAAATTGTTTAATTCATAACACTAAATATATAATGATTAGATATGATCTTACTATATTAAGATTTTGTTAAAAGCTTCGTTAAGATCAATTTATTAACTTATTTTTATGATCTTATCTTTTAGTAATTGATTTTAATTTTATAGTTGCTACACAGTAAAAGTAAGAGAATCTAGATGTTAAATAAAGTCTAGAAATGATTGTTTCTATTTTTTTATTTTCAGTCCTTGGGAGTATATTTCAATTAGAGAGTTTTATTAGTCAATATTCTGTTAGTTTTTATTCGATTATTTCTTAGGAGCAATTTTTTTATATAATAAAAGGATTGTGATAAATAGGTAAAACTCAAAAAGAAAGTTATGAACTGGAGTTGAAAATTAAAGATTCCATAGAATAATTAAATTTGTTGCTAGAGATAACTGAAGTTATTAAGAAAAGAAATTTAGATTTAGTAAATAAAACAGAAAACTCTAAAACAGAATCAAAATTGGAAAATTAAATTAAAATATATATTAAAGAAATAGAAAAATAATATAATCTAAGAAGCTGTAAGATAAAAGATTAATGAGTTAATATAATTAAAATACTAAAATTTTCTTATAAAAATACTATTCGATCCTAAACTAATTAAAAATTGTAAGATGCTTTGAAGTTTGAAGAAGATGATATATCAATAATTTTGAATAAATTTTATAAGATTATATAGAATAATTAATTTCGGAATTTATTAAAATTGTACCATAATAAGCATTTATAATGGTTGGAAAACATTAAAAATTGACAATCTAAGAACAAGTTTATTAAAAAACTGAAAGCTATAGAGATTTTTAACATTTTTAAATTTGTATTTAAATAAAAAAATCTATAAGAATAATTACTTTTATACAATATCTCTATATTTCAAAAAGCCAAACTATGTATATTTTATAACTTTTAATTATTTTTATATTTATTTTGATCTATAATTTAGTTAATTTTTAAATTTAAATGACAATTTTTTTATTTTTCTTTGTACTTTTCTTATCATTCTTACTTTTTCAAAATTCCTAACTTTGATTAATCAAAGCATTTTTTTCTTTTTTTTTAGAAAAGTTTTCTTAACTAATTTAATATAAACTGATAATGTCAATTAAAAATAAAAAAATCTAGAAGTTATTTTTATAAAAAGATACAAATTTTTAAGTTTTCTATTTATTTTTTTAATTAACAACTATTTAATTATTTCTATATTTTAAAACTTAATCCTGATTACATAAGTTTTATGCTTTTTCTTAGGTTTTAGTTAAAAAATGTTAAGAATTTATTTTAAATATCTTGTAAATTAATATTTTTAACTTATTCTAATTATATTTTATTTTTAGCATTTACTTTTGTTTCACATAAAACAATAAGACATTTTCGATATAATACATTATTTTTAACTTTCATTCAAAAAATTAGATTCTAATATTTAAAATTTTAATTTAAGCTATTTTAGTTTCTTAATTAGATATACAAGCAACTGTTGTATTAAATATTTGCAAGATCTGATATTTTTAAATGTAGTTTTTTGTGTTTCTTATTATTTAATTAGTAATGATGCTTTTTGTTTTTGACAAATTAAGTTATCTAAATCTCTGCTCTTGTTTAAATTTTTGGAGGATGATTTGATTGATTATATGCTAAAAGTTTAAATTTCTGAGAAGCTTATAATTTCTAATATTTTTGATAGAGGCATAAAATTATCTGAATGTATATAAAAGAATTTTAATTTTTTAAAAGTTTAAATCTTATTATATATAGTCAAAAATGGCTGGCTTCAAGAAAGGTTTTTTTACCACCTCCTCAGAGTAGGAGAGAAAACCTGAAGCATCATCTCTAACCACGTCTTAGCTTTAACTAACCCACTCTTCTTCCTAAGATTTATTAGATACTCAGAAAATAATTTTTGAAAACCTCTAAAAAATGCAAAATGATAATAACGAACTTTCCATACAACTTAATTCACTGAAAGAATAAATCTAATGCCTGATCAATAACGTGAACACGCTAAGATAAGAAAATAGTAACTACAAGACTGAACTCAGCAATCATCCTTAGGTATTAGAATTTAACTAGAGAATCAAGCAGACAGAAGAAAAATTAAACTAATTCGCTGAGATTACTGAGAGTCTGTTTTTAAAAAATCTCTCTCTCAACGATCCTATGGATATAGAGCCAGCAATTCAACCAGCAAAAAGAAATAGAATGAAGGAAAAACCTAAATGCTGGTTCTGCAGAAAACCTGGTCATTTTGTAAGACAATGCTGGAAATATTAAAATAAACAAAATGAAGAGAATAAAAGAATTTAAAAAACATTGAATAAATTAAGCAGATTGTATGTTACTCAAGAGGGTAAAATTTATAGACTTAAGATAACAAACGTAAAAAATTAGTAAATCGGACCTGAAGATAATATATGATTTAGATCCTAGTAAATAATTGGAAAAGAACTAGATTTTAACCAAATCCCTATAATAAAACCTGGAGAAAAAGTAATAGTCGATATGTAATAATGTAGCATAAGACAGAAGAAGACTATGAAGAATATATCCAGAATACTTTTTTTTAACATTTATAAACATTATATCAGTGATGATCCTAATGAAAGGTGGTATCACTTTAATTAATTATTATTATTATATATCCTTTTTACAAAATTAGTAAGTACACTTTTAAGATTAATTTTAATTTATTCCTTATTTAAGCTACTATCAATAATTTGTGACCTTAAAAGAAATAATATTTTTATTTATTTTTAAGGCGTATAATATTGAAAAAATAGCTCCAAAAAAACTAAAGTTTTAAATTTTCTTGTGGAACTATGTTAAAAATCTGATCGATATATTTATCTTAAATAATTATGATCTTAATTTCTCTTAATTTGCTTACAAATTTTATTTACTTAAGTCTCCCTATAACTTCATAAGACACTATCCAAATAATTTAATTAACAATCTTATAAAAGCTTATTAAATTTACTTTATCTAAGCTAGTAAAAATATTTAAACTTTTATTATCTATATATTTTAATTAATGATAGTCTATGTTAATATTTAATAAAAATCTAAGCTGATTTATTTGGTTAATCTGGTAATGTCTATAAGATCTTAGTAAAGTATGTATTTAAATATAATTATTTAATATATATATATATATATATATATATATATATATATATATATATATATATATATATATATATATATATATATATAAAATGGCTTCTAAGAAATAACAGAACTTTGAACAAAACATTTAAGCAGGGAATCTCTCTAAAAAATAAAAAAGCGAAATAATTACAATGAGTGAAAGTGAGAAATACGATTGATATGACGAACATTAACCACTTGGAAATCCAGAATTAAAAAAACTTCCGACACAAACTCAAATAGAAATATTATCTAAGTCATTAAAAGAGTTTATGTTTAAAAATAGATACCTCACTGATAAAGTGGGAAAATTAGAAAAACTAATAACGTCGTTACTTGAGAAACAATTTTAATAATCATAAGAAATAGAAAACAAACTGGAACAAAGAATTCTTTAAATTTAATAATAAATTCAGGTAACGCCATTTTCGTTTTAACAGAATTAATCAGATCCTATGGAAATAGAAAATGAAGCCTCAAATTAAAATAAACAGTAAACGTTTATTTAAAATAAGTAGTAAATTTAAATTAAATAAGTGTTACAGGAATAATAGTTTAAAAGAAGAATAAAATGCTACGTGTGCAATAAATAACACCAATGAAAATACTGCTACTAACTAAGCGAAATTTAAAGAAAGAATAAATAAGATATTTTTAGAAAACTATTTAGGATATACCCAACATAAAGCGGAAAAATTTATAGAAAAAAATTCTTTATTCAAATCTTAATCCTTGGAGAAATAATTAGGAACGCTACATGCAAGACTAAAACTATTCAGAATATTAAAGGATGGTGCGCTAATGAAGTGCTACATCGCCTAACTAAGCCTAGTAGGAATTCAAGACAAACTAATAGAGACAAGCTGATAGAATAGGTCAGATGGCTGGCTACTAAGGCTTTAAAAAAGCTTTTTAACTTTTTAACTTTTTTTATTAGTTTATAAATTTTAAGATATTTTAGTTGGAATCAATAATTATAAACATTTAAATATTTAACAACATTATTTCAAATTACTATCTAATTTTACTAACTACAGATATCAAAACTATACAACATTTTAAATCACTAATTTCATTAACTATATTCAACAACTAATATACCAAAATATCAATCTTCAAATTACCTATTTATTCTTATACTTTAAATACTTCCCACATAAATATACTAAATATATGTGTGCACCAAAATACATACACACATTTTCAATCATCTCTACTTTTTATACATTTCCTATAATAATTTGTAAAGAATACAAATATAAGACACAATCTACTTAAACTAACCATTTATTTTTAATCAAATATCAGAAATATATTTTCAAATCAATTAAGATTTTACAAAGAAAAAGAAATTAAATATTTGAAAATATCTATTAAAATTAAATAGAATTAAAGGTATAATTAAAAGAAAATTTTATAAGCGATGATAAAAGACAAGAAGACTTAATAAACCACATTAGAATAGAAGTTTGACATTTTTAAACATAAACTTAAGCAAAATGATGTTTCTTAATTAAATCAGAAGCTTCATTTATCAGCAATTTTATTGAAGTGAAATAATTATAAATTTTATAGTTTAAGGCTTATTAAAGTATTATTAAAGATTTATCTCTTAATTAATCTCATTCGAAACTATATTTACTATGAAATATAAACTTATTTTATTATTTCTTATGATTTAATTAAATATCTTGTATTTACTTTAAATAAATATAAAACATATTTATTCTTCTATATAGAATACTATTTTAAGATCTTTTATTTTATTCTTAAACTAATTTATTGCTAATTTCTTTAACTATTCGTTAAGCTAAAAAATTATTTTATTTTTATAGCTTCTAAAATTACTTAATGAATATCATAAAAAATTAAAAATTTTATTTTTCCGTTTAAAAAATAAAATTTCTAAGAATTAAGAATCAATAAAATAGAAAAATTTGACATAGAATGTTAGACTAAGATTTATTTCTTTATTTTATTACCGAATTTTTATAATTTATGATATTATAATAAATTTATAGCTTTTTTATATTAAATTTTATTAATTAATTAAAAATAGTTTTTTTATATTTGTTTTCTTATCATTATTTTTATTTATCTTTTTTAATTTTTTATTATATATAATTAAAGCTTTTATAAAGATGTTTTTATTTATAAATTGTTCATTTATTTCTCTTTTTATTATAATATTTTATTTTGATGCTTTTGTTTTACTTTAATATATTATGAGAGCCAATTCTTTAATTATTAAGCCTCCAATATTATTAATTATGTGTTTTAATCAGTTTAAGCAATATAATTTAATCTTTTTATTTTATTTATTTTGTTATATTTAAAGCTACCTCATTCTGTAGTTTTACCTTAAATTTTCTTTTTTTGTTCTTATCTAGTATATTTATCTTATAAAATGACTTATTCATATGTGAAATTAACATATATTATTGCTTTTTAAAGATTAATTTTAATAATTACATTAATTAATTTTATTTAATAAGAATAATTAATTTTATATCTACACTTGCAAATATAAATATTTCACAGGATTCTAAATTCAAAAATCTTTTAATTGTTGGAAACGGAGAAGGCTTAAAAGAATGAAGTAAAAGGTGAGAAGAAAATAAGATTTATTAGTAAATGATGAGATTTAAGGCATAATAAAAAAATGAAGTAAGTAAAATTTTAAATTGTGATAATATCTCTAATCTTAGAGAGTTACCCGGTCTATTCCAAGATTTTGAAGAAAGTTTGTTTGAAAATTATCTGGCTTTATAAGGGTTAGAAGTTTATGATTTTCGAATTTATATTCATTACTCAATGTATTCTCTGTTTGCAGAAACTGATTAGCAGTATATCTGCTATAACTATTTAAAATTTCATTCAGAAAGAGAAACATGATGAGAACTACTTTTCACAAGCATTAGAAGTTAATACTTCATTGATTAAAAAAATTCGCAAGCATCTTTTGGTAAATAAAGCATTTATAATAATTAAAATTTTCACACAATTTTTTAGTTAAAAAATTTAAATTTAAAATTATTAAGTAACTTTTATTATGCTATGAGATTAAATATACACAGAATTAGTTCAAACTTAAAAAATCAACGTTATTTCAAATTTTGTCTTATAGATTGAAAAAAGTAACCTTTTTTAGTAAAATTATAGAATAATTATTTTAAAATTAACATTTAAAATTGTATTACTTAAAAATTATTCAGATTATCTTTGTCTTAATTATAAATTTAGAACTAGTATTATCGCGCACTAAGCATCAATTAAAATTATTTAAAATTAACGATCTAAATTTTTTAATAAGTACATATTAAATTATTATATTAGGATTTGAATTAATGAATATCAAAATAAATAATTTTCATATCTTCAATAAAAAATTAAATTGTTTTCTCAAATTAAAAAAATTAAACCTTTTAAGCTTTATTAGTAGATCAACAAACATTCAAAAGATCTAACTTGAAAGATTTTAATTTTTTTACTATTTAATATATTATTTTCTCTCATCTCTTTTTTAATAATTTATAATTAATTTATTTTATGAAGAAAAATAAATTTTTAATCATAATTTGCTATTTAGCAATTCTGAATTCATAAATATACATGAAAAAAATTAAATATTTTCTAACTGTCTTTTTATTAAATTTATAATCCTTACCTATAATAAATATCAAAAATAGTTAAGTCAATAAATTCTTATATTAAAAAAGTAAAAATTGTATAAAATAAATCTAGACTATAAATATTTTTATTTTAAATTTAGAGAGATGTAATTAAAAATTTATGTAGATAAAATTATTAACATTATTAAAATATATCTAAATATATTTATTCTTTTTAATATATATCTCCTTAAAAATTTTGTCCATCTTTAAAATTTCCTGAAGTGAAAAAAGCAAAAAAGAAATTTTAAAATATTTAAAATATTACTAATTTCTCTAATACTTTTTATCTAAAAATTTTTATACTTCTAACGACTTTATCTTTATAAAAAAATTGTAAGCCTTAGCATTAAAATTTTAAAAATCTTTATTCCGTCCGAAAAATCTCTTGTAGTGTAAAACGCTGAGCAAAAAAACAAAATAAAATTTTTTCCATTTTATTTCGATGTTATAGTTAAAAAATAACTGATAGAGATTATTAAATAACTTTATTAGACATTTTATATTCAAATTGTCAAAATTTTTTCCAAAATTAAAAAAAATTATATTCAATGCTTAATTACATTATGGCTCCCCAAATTTTTTAACCCATAACCTTCAAAAATATTCATTTTATACATATTCGATTATTTAAATTAAAAAATATCCGATCTCTTTAAATCAAAAATTTTTTCTTATTCCGTCCGAAAAAACTCTTGTAGTATAAAACGCTGAGCAAAAAAACAAAAATAAATTTTCACGCTTTTTAGCCTTAAAAACATTTTTTACTTTTTAAATATTTATTTTCAAAATTAATCTTAAAAAATTTTTAAATTCTTGAAACCAAAAAATACTTTGTTCTTAAAAAAAAAATTAACTCCAAACTAAAACGAAAAAAAATATTTCGAATTTTTTTTGAAATTAAAAAATTTTAAAATTTTTTTGTCTTATTACAGTTCTAAAAATAAAAAATTAAACAAACTTTTTATTCCCAATATTAATATAAACTTTTCACTAATTCCGTTTCTCCTTTCAAAATTAATCCATTCTCCTTCATATCCTTTAATTAAAAAACCTCACTCTTTAATAATTTAATCACCACTCCCATCCCTTATCCCTTTTTACCCTTTTTTAGTTCCATTTCAAATATTTTTTGTCCTAACTTTCACACTTTTGTTCCGACGCCACTTTTCCCTATAGTGCAAAACGCTGAGCAAAAAAACAAATATTTTATTTTCATTATTTTTATACTATATAAACCCTTTTCTACTTTTTCAATTACTATTTTAAGAATTGTCTTAAAAAAATTATATGTTCTTAAATTCAAATAATATTCTTAAATTTAAAAAAATTACACTACTTAATTAAAAAATTCTTTCTTTTCCTTTTTCAATTATCTAAAATTCAAACACTTTTTTTTATTTGCAACTCAAACTATTTTTTTCAAATAGAAATATTTTTACTCTACTCTCTTAAATTAAACAAAAGTATAAACTCTCAACTAATTCCATTTCTCCCTTTTAACTAATCCATTCTTAATCTTATTAAAACTTAAACTTAAAAAACCTCACTCTTTAATATATTCATTAAACATTACCATCCCTTTTTACTCTTTATTAGTTTGTTTCAAATTATTTTTTGTCCAAACTTTCACACTTTTGTTCCAACAGAAACATTTTTTATTTAGTGCAAAACAATGAACAATCAAATATTCTATTTTCATTTTTTTTATTATTTTTAAACATTTAAAAACATTAATTTAAATATATAACTATTACACATCCTTAAATTATTAAACGCAAAATCTTTAAAATAAATAATATTTAATAACTTTAAAATTATAAAATTATAAAATTAAAATTAAAACATTCTTTACTTATAAATTATTATTCTTACCTTCCTTCTTTTATAAACAAACATTTAACTTTTATTATCTAAAAAACAATCTACTCATTAAAAAAAAATGCTTTAACAACTTTATACTCTTTTCACTCTTTATAATATTTATATTCCCTAAATAGTATTTATACTCTAAATACTCTAAATAGTATTTATAACCAACTTTTATTTACTAACCATACACACACTAAATAGTATTTATAACCAACTTTATTTAAACTTATAAACAATCTTTCATATATAAATATATTAACTCATAAACATATTAACATATATATAAATATATACATATATAATGATATACATATATAAATGTATACATATATATATATATATTAATATAGAAGAAGAAATACCTTCAAACTCATAAAAATATTTACATGTATATAAATATAAACATATAAATATATATAGTTATTAATTTAATTTTTTTAATTAATAAGAGTTATTATTAAGTATATCAGTTGTTCACTCTCATACTTTGTGACCAGACTCATCCATCACTACAATAATGAAGTTCTTACAACCTTTATTCACATTAACAAACTCACCCCCTTATTTCACAAAACATACACTCTATTACATTATCTTTAAACCATTTGTACCAACTTATATTAATTAAAACTTACCATCTATTTAATTAAAACGTAAAAAAACAACCTTACATACTAATTCTTACTCCAATTATTACATTCTAAAATAAATATATCTAAACTAAAAATACCTTTTCCTAATATTGATTAAAATATATATTACTATACGAAACTTATAAACATATGTGTCAAATTGTATATTACCCCCTGATCAGTAAATACTTACGTTCTATAAGTTAAGAATATTCAAATAACTTACCTAAGTTAAGAATATTAAAATGCTTACATGCTATAAGTTAAGAATATTAAAATAACTTACATCCTGTAAGTTAAGAATATTAAAATACTTACATGCTATAAGTTAAGAATATTAAAATAACTTACGATCTATAAGTTAAGAATATTAAAATAACTTACTTCCTATAAGTTAAGAATATTAAAAAAACTTACATTCTATAAGTTAAGAATATTAAAATGCTTACTTGCTATAAGTTAAGAAATATTAAAATGCTTACTCTCTATAAGTTAAGAAATATTAAAATAACTTACCTATTTTAAAAATAAAAATTTAGAAGTGCAACGTACATCCTTTGATTAGATTATTTACCATCTACATATATTATAAAAAATTAACTCCATTCCATTTATAACTATTCCCCATCCATTATCTTTGAAGATTGCATTGTCTATTTTTTCTCTAACTCATTGCCATTCTTATAGATAGCCAATGACCAGTAGTATAATCTTGTTTATTTTTCTATCATGTAGTATAGCTATTCGATAGTAGTGTCTTGCTTAACCTCAAGCTTCACAGATTTATTATTCGGAGATACTATCGATATTTAGATTTCTTTATTCGTGACCTTTGTCGATTAAGATTAGGAAACTTACTATGGCTTAACTTTTTATACCTCTTAAGGAGTAACTGGCTTCAACATATTCTATTACTTAACCTCAGATAATAATTATTAGCACTAATGATATTATGTCGCAAGCACCTATTTCTCGTTCAATAGATCCTAAACCTATTTCTCAATACTCATCTTCTAACTCTATAGATCCTATAACTACTATCCCATCTACATAATCTTTCTCTCATTGTTACCACTAACCTAGTCAAGCTTCTTCAAAGCATCCTTAGTTACAACCAACTCATTTACTATTTATGTTCTCTCCTATTAAATATTCGAAACTTGCTAACTCAACTACTAAATCTAAGCTAGATAATCACCGTTAACCTGACTTAATGTTTCCATCTAGACTCTCAGTCTATCCCTCTCCTCAAACACATTAACCGATACCTAGGAGATCTATTAAAAAATTTCTTAAGCTTCCTTAACTAACTTTGATACCAACTACTCCACTCTAGGATGAATACTACTTTCTTAGGTGGCTTATTAAACATTACCCTATTTACTGATCTATAGCTACTAATACTTGAGATATCCTAACTATTAACTTAACTATCTAGCCAACTATTTTAACTCTCTCTATTTAACCAAACTATTCCCGAAAACATATTGGTTGAGATTATTTATTAACTATTAGAGAAAGCTAGTCTGCTACTCAGACAACATTGTATATGCCAAACGGATTTTAGTCTAATAACCTTCAAATAAAGTAATGCTACTTTGTATCCCCTTTTACTCTAAACGTTTTAACAACTGAGTATCCTCTGGTAACTAAGAAGAACGTAACTTATGGATCTATTAACAAGATTAGTCGAAACATCTGATACTCAAGTTTCTCTAATACTAATCAGATGCACAAGTGAGACAAATATTGTGCTAGCATGGAAGGACCATTGGAACTTTCCTCTATCCATCGAAATCTCCATTACAAGATTGACATTTAACAACCTAGGACATTTCTTTTATTATTATTTTTAGAAAATTTCACCCTTAAAGCAAGAAACACTTACTAGACAAAAATTAGCACAATTACCAGAATTAAACAGAAATAATAATAAAATATTAAACTTACTATCTTATTTTATGAATTATATCTATTTTTATAAATATAAACATATAATAAATTATTAATATTAAACAATTAAAATATTATTATAATATTATTTAAATATTATTTTTAATTTTAAATTAATTTTTAAGCTCACTAAATTAAAAAAAATTTAATATTTTAAATTGGTTTATAAGAAAAAAATTAATAAATTGAAATTTCTAAAGCACTAAAGTTTATAAAAAGAGCATTAAAAAAATGTAGTTTTAATGCAAAACCTTAAAATGAGTAAGAGAAAAAGGTAAAAGAAATATAATATCATAAATTAAAAATAAATTTTACTCAAAGATGAGATTTAAACCTCTTAATTTTTTATTTTTCCGTTATTTATTTTATTTTAATTAAAATTATTTTTAGATAATTATTTTTTTTTAATTAATTTCAATTAAAAAAGTTTTTGGACCGGAACTCCTTTCCGATTGTACAACCCGACGCTCTCTTTTTATGGAATAATGGGGATATCCTGCTGTACTCCAGGCACAGCTACTAGGGAGCTCCATCGCTATGAGCAGCCAGGCTTCAAGTCCCTACCAAGAGCGGATAATCTCAAAGACAGTATTCCCTTCAGAAAAAGACTCTGACCAGGGACTTTCTCAGTGACAGGAAAGGAACTTGTTCCTAGCCATAAAACCAGAAAGTGTTGTCACGAGGGTCATTCTCAGCTCCCACCATCTTTTCAATTATTAGATAATTATTTTTAAAGATTAAAACTTAACTTTTTTAAGATTAGCCTTTTATAATTAAAAAGATGGTGGGAGCTGAGATTGACCTTCTGAATCATACTTTCTGGTTTTATGGCTAGGAACAAGTTCCTTTCCTGTCGCTGAGAAAGTCCCTGGTCAGAGTCATTTTCTGAAGGGAACACTGTCTTTAAGATTATCCACTCCTGGTAGGAGCTTGAAGCCTGGTTGCTCATAGCGATGGAGCTCCCTGGCAGCTGCTTTTCGAAAGCAACAGGATATCCCCGTTATCCCATGAAGGGAGTGTTGGGGTCGTTAAACTGCAAGAAGTTGCAGTACAAAAACTCTTTTAGTTTAAAATTAAAAATTAAGATTAGCCTTTTTAAAACTAATTAAATTATAATAATTTGAGAATATTTTACTTAACATTTTTTGTTATTATTTATTCCATTTGTTTATAAACTTTTTTTAAGATATTTTTATAATTTTTTTATTCTTTTTTAGCTTAAAGGTTAATCTTAACTTTTCCCTATTTAATGTGCTTTTTTCCTTGATTTTAGTTTTATTTAATATTTTTTTGTTAAATTATATATATCAGTCAATCCAAAGTACTCAAAGTTAAGATTAGAATACTTAATTACAAAAGAAATTTTTATTTTATATAATTATTAAATCAAATTATTTAACTCTAGCTTTTATTACTTTAGCTTTATCCACAGAAAATAATTTTTCATTGTATTAAAAAACAGAATACCTTAAGAAAAATGATTAAATATATTAGAAGCGCTCAAATATACTCTTCTTTTTATATATTTTAGTTTCAAATATTTTAATCTATTATTATACTTTATTTGCATATACAAGAATAAAAATTTAATATAGAATTAAAATTTGAAGTTATGCCTTTTTAATAACTCTTACTTCACATTAGTACCATTCATTTTTCTTATACATGTATTAATTATTTTCGTCTAATTATGCTTTATCGGTATTTTAAAATAGATTTAGAAATAATTCCTCTAGTGATGTAATCTAAATTAAATTGACTATTAAAACACATAGCTAATTTAAAAATTTACTTCTAGTTAAGATACTTTTTTTAATTTTCTTTTTCTTCTCCTTAAGTTATTACTTGTTCTACTTTAGATCTATGTAATTATTACCATTTGAATAAAATTAATTAACTTTATTCCTTTTACAACAACATTCATTTATAGTACTTTTATGAATTCTAATATTTCATTTTCCTGTTAACGAATTCTTATGTATTGCTTAGTAAAATAATTTTTTGTTATTAGTTTTTTTTTTTTTTTATTCTTCTCGTTTTTTTTCTATGCAAGTAATATACAAAATTAGCCAGCTCCATTTTAAATGTAGACCAAATTAATTGAACCTGAATATATCTAATCTATATAAATTAAGTATTTTACAAAGGTATTTAATTTTATACAGTTCTTAATTCTTTTTAAAAGTTTCTTAAATATTACAGTAGTTATTCATTAAAGGATAGCAAAGCTATATTAAGTGAAAAAAAAGTTAAAGTGATGCTAAATAAATTGATAAAGATAAAAGGTTTGGCTACCTTTTCTTTATTTTATAGTTTGTTTAAACTTAAAGAAAGCTTTTTTTTGTGAAATGAATGAACATTCTTAATGGAAATTTTTTAAGGTATTTAATAAAACTGGAGTATATAAAAGCTAAAAAGATAATTAATGGGAGTAAAAAGAATAATGACATTATAAAGATTAAATTAAACTAAAAAGATATTATATAAATGATTGATTGTATTAAAAACCTTTACTGGATTAAAAAATTCGGATATGAAACTTAATTTATTAAGTTTAGATTTAATCTCAATATAAAGTATAGAAGCATACAAGCTTCATCTATTTTTTCTGTTGAGTAGATACATTTTAATAGCTATTGCCTTATAAACTTAAATAGAACTAACTTTCCTTTTAATATCCTTATTTTTCTATTTATTGCATAGAATAAAGTGAAAACTATATAATGATTAAACTTATGAAGTAAATTAAATAATTTCCTAAGTTTGAATTTTTAAAGAGTAAACTAAATTTTGCAGGTTATTTAAGAGTGGAAATTATAGCTTTGTGATAGTTGTAAGGTACAAATCTTAAAAATTGAATGGAAAAAATACGAAAAAAACGAGTGAGAATGAGGCATTATTTTAAGGGTTTTGATATAATATTTTTATTCTTTTACACTTATATCATTAATTACCTAGACAAATTGGAATCTTTATTTGTTATTTCCAAGAAAAAAATTATATTGGTCATAGGATTTAATTTTGCTAAATAAAAGCAAATATACCTTACTATAAATAATAAGAGATAAATCATTAATTATGCTCTAAATAAAAAATTATTAAAACATGTCTCGAGAATATTCTGCAATGCTTAACTTTTAGTAATGAGATAAAATAATTAAAAGGCAAAAATAAAATTTTAAACTTAAAAAGAATTAAGAATTTCCTGAATAAATTAACTGATTTTGATTAAAAAAAGGAGATAACTAAATTTTATACTTATAGTATCTTTATTTAATAAAATATAAGCCCGGCTAGCTCAGTCGGTAGAGTATCAGACTCTTAATCTGGTGGTCGTGGGTTCGAGTCCCACGTTGAGTTTTTATTCAAAAAATAAAAAAGAGAAAAAGGAAATTTGAAAAAATCCTTTTTATTAGCATTTAATAAAAGTAAGAAAGAAGATGAAAGTGAACATTTTAAGTTGAAAATACTAGAAGTATTTAAATTTTAATCATTTGCATAATTTATTAAAAATAAATAAATGCTTACTTACAAAAAAGAATAAGAGATACTAGATTATATATTTTCATTTTAAATCAAATTCCCTTAGCATTCCTTAATTATTTTATTGAACTTCTTTACTTTCTTTACTTGTTAAATCATAAAAATAAGAAATATTTTTACTTTACTAAAAGCATCCTTTGATTAAAAACTTGCTTTTTGTATTCCTTTCAATTTAAATGGATGAAATCATAAGCTTCAATTTCTTATTTGAAGCTTTTTTAATTCTTTTTTAAGTTAAAGTCAATTTTCTCCTCTTTTTAAGTTTATTATAATTCCTATATTATTTATTAAGTTACTTAGACATCCTCAGAACTAAGGGAGTTTAACTCAAGCTAGGAGTTATAATTGAAGAATTGATTTTCTTAGCCTAACTCATTATATTAATTATTTTACACTTAGAATAGCAAATATTTAATCTTTTAGAGACTTAGTGAGACAGATTTCCTTATTTTGAATGTTCTTCTATTTCTCTTGCTTCTTCTATATCTTTATCTTTCAGATATCTTTTAACTATTTCTTCTTTTTATTTCTGGAAATTTCTAATTTTTAATTTTTCTATCTTTGTTAGTATTTTTTTAATTTATATTATCAATTATCAAAGATGCTACATTTTAGATATCTTATTGTTTGAATAAATCTTCAGGTAAGTTTAATTTTCTCTAGTTTTCTATTATAGGATTCAATTTTCTAATTCTCGAAATAGATTTTTTTCTATCTCTTTCTTAATTTTAATCTTAAGATTCATCAGATTAGATGTCTTCACTTCAATTTAAAACTAGATTCTTCCTTTCTAGTAAAAAGCTTTAATCGCTTTAAATAATTTTAAACTATTACTAAGATTGGTTTTAGTCCACTGATTCTGATTTTTATTCAAAAGAACCTTCAATAAGTTTTTGAATATAAACTCCTTAGTTTTTTATTTTTAAAGGGTTATTTATTTGATCTGTAAAGTATTAAGTCAAATCAGCTTTCAAGTCACTCAACTCCTCACTTACATCATGAGTTTCATCTCAAGCAGTCTTTTTTCTTAATGGTTTATTAAACTCTATAGAATTCTAAAAATTCTTTAGGTTTTAGCTTGTGTCTTGCTTCTATTACTTTTAAGCTACTAAAGAGTCCTCAAAAATTTACTCGCTGGCATTCCAAACATTTAGATTAACTTATATTAGCTTGTCCAAGTCTTCTTTCCTTGTCTGAACAGATCGACATACTAAATCATTTATTCTCTTTTCAAAGTTCCTATTTTAGTCAAAAGCTTGACTTTCATTAGATCGCTGAATAATTATTCTTGCTGTCTTTCAAAATCTAAGATCTTATTGATGAATTTTTTGATGTACCTTTTACAATGCTTGAAGTTTTCTAGGTCCATTCTCCAATCATATTTAGGAGTCTGCCATTGGACACATAGAATCATGAACAAAAAGTATTAAAGAATTTATGAGACTTGAACATTATTACTTGCCTTATGCTTAACATCATTTGTCTAGCTTAGAATTATAAAAATATTACATTTGCCACTATTATTATAAAGAACAAAGCCAAACCTGCTAAATTGTTTAGAGCTGCAGAAAGGAAAAATAAACCACAGTAGATAGTAACTCCACTTAGTAGTATGCTATACTGCTCACATTTGTTTAGAGAAGTTGCTTAGAAAGGTTATAACAAGTGCTAATAATAAAAAGCTAAGGCCAAGACTAGCAGTATACTTAAAGCTTGAATTTGAACATCGAAGAATTGAAATAAAACAGATATCGTGGAGATTAATATTTTCCTATATAAAATTATAAATTCCCAGTACAAAAAATTCTTTTTATATCCAACATAAAGGAATCCATACTTTGGTTTTACCTTTATAAGACTAAAGGCATCTTTATTTCTTCTTATCATTAAAAGAATAGAGCTGGAATTCCTATTCCCCAAATTATCATACCAGGTAGTCCAACTGTAATGGCATACGTTTTATGCTTTGGAGTTCAACATTCAATTTCAGTATCATAATTATTGAATAATTTACAATTGATACTCATACAGGAAAATACTGACTGCATACTTTGCCCCATATTTGGATGAAATGTAAAAATTGCAACGGTAATTATGAATTCATTTTTCAAGTAAAGAGTAAACTTTTAATGCAACTAAAAATAGTTGAAATGACGAAGATAAAATGGGTAAAAGGGCCATTAGGATTAATTTTCTATAAAACACTTAATAAGCTTGCTCCTAAGATTTAGACTACATAAAGCAATCAAAACTGAAAAGTGATGAACTCACATTTCCTGTTTGTTTCTGTATACTGAATATCAATATAGCTGAATCAGACCAATTAAACTTAAACAGCTATTAACACTAATAACTACAAGTAATTCATTAAAATTTTGAAATATACTGAATATAACTATTCAGCTCTCTTAGCAGTGCTTATATGCTTTTGCTATGACAACAAGAGTTACAATAATGATTACTATAATCATGAATATTCTTATTATATTAGTTTAAGATTCAGGACAAGGTCCACATTTATTTTTTCCTACTCCTTCGTAATTTAATAGGTAAGAGTTGCATAAATTATTTGTATAGCCTGCAGCACATTCTTCTTTTCAGTTAATGACACTTCGATAGTTTTTATGTGCTAATAAATCAGAATTAGGAACGTCAGTTCCAAGACAACTGCTAACTCCAGGACATTTTATAACATTATTACTTCAGTATCCTGATTATGGAAAAATATCAGCACCTTCTGTGTATTCAACTTGTCTGGACATGATTCGCAATCAATGGCATTTAGCTTTAAAGAGTATTTTGTTTAATCGCAAACGTAACAGATTCCACCAGACTGATAAATTTCACCTTCTATACAATATCTTAAATTTATGGTAAATACTTAAGAAGTTCAATTTTTGAATGAAAATGAATCATTTTACTAACCAAACTCTTCATTAATTTTTCTAACAACTGCTTCTATACCAATGTAAGAGCCTTAAACTCCTTGCATTATCTGACCACTTACATTAAATAATCCTTAGTCAGAGTAAAATTAGTCTTGTCCAGAAAGAGTAGCTTAGTCTTTAAATTACTTTTAAATTTGGAATAAAAGCTCAGTGTGTTGGGATGTATAAACTTGCTGACCAAATTAATCTATTAATATAAAATGATAAGCTTCCTTTTTTACCTGTCTAGGAACGTAAACTTCTACATAATTGTTTTGAATATTTTATTCGCTTTAAAGCAATCTACCATTAGAACACTTAGGAATCTTATTATAAATATTTTCTAATTAGATAATAACATATCCAAAAAAATAGCTTAAGAGGTTATTTAATTTCCATATTTTGCTTAATTGTTCAAATAATATTAGCAGAATAGTTCTTATTCTGTAACTTCTGGATATAAATATGGAATTTTATTTTCCCAACTGATAGCACCACCTTCATCCTATCATGCTTAATTATTCTAAAAAGTGTTATAAGATAAATTAAATTACCAAAGATAGTCAAAACACACTAATCGGATAGCTCCTCCTTGGGCTTATCAGGTTTATCATTTTTTCTGGCTTAGTTTTAATAAAAAGTATTGATAGATATGCTTACATTCACCTGTAGCACTAAAATAGCACCTTCATCTTGATAAGCACTACATTAACTAAAGTTAGAGTTAAAGATTTTTATGAAATTAAAGTTTTTAATTATTAGCGTTAGTAATGAATAAGCATCCACCAGAAGCTTCTGTAATATTGTATAATATAGAATCTTAAATTGTAATGTCCTTACTTTCTTCTAGATAAATAACTCCACCTTCTTTTTATCCTCCTCCATCTCTAAATGTAGTTCTTACTATAAGTGACAGTGATGGAGAAATTAAATAAACATATCTTAAGCTAAAGTTTACGAAAAAATCTTAGTCCAATGTAACTTAGCAGTTATTACAGTAAATACTTCCATAAATATCATTGCTCTGGTACTTATTTCTCCAGGAACTTAAATTGATATCATTTCCAAAAATGACTTCTCCTTATTTTCCTCAGTGGTAAAATAGGTAATATATAGAGAATGCTTTAGAGGCTGGTAGTTAAGAATATAGTTAAAGAAATAAAGAATTGGAAATAGTTAGGTATCAGTTAGTAATAAAGGATTGTTAGTTTGGTATTTAATTATAAAAGATTTACTGAAATGATAGGTAGTACTGTGCAAAACAATTATTTGCTTTATTTTGAGAGGTTGATTATAAACTTTGGATTTGAGCATATAAATAGTAGCTAGGCTTGCTATATTATTAGTAAGAACTGAATTTTAAATCTTATTGCTTGAAAGGGAAGATATTATAGATATAGCTGATCCTTTAGGAGTTTCAAGATATATTCAAATCTTTAATCTATATCTATGATTCTGACTCAGCATATACGAAGCCTCCTTGCTTATCATCTGAGTTATTAAAAGCCTTGCACTTAGATAAAATTAGCTAGGCGTTTGAAGTTAAGTAAATAGCGCCTCCTAAAGAAGCATTATTTGCAAGAAGCATTCTCAAAATTTGGCTAAGTGACTTTTGCGCTTACTAAGAGCCTGCATATTTATGGTTGGTTTTGATTAAAAAGGGAATTTTTTACTTAAAATAGAGGAGAATGAATGATATAGAGCAGCATATTGATAAGCATAGTTACTAGTAAAAGATGAGTTTTATATATTCATTCTAACATTAACTAGCTAAATTTATCCTTTTTTATAGGCAGTGTTCCCAACTAATCTTACATTTATAAATTAAGCTTCTACGTCTTCAAAGCAAAGTAAAACATCTTGTGATGTATTTTCTATCATTTTAGTTCTTTAAAAAGATATCAAATTAAGAAATCCAAAGCTTCTAAAATATCCCAAACAAGTCTAATAGTAATAGTTTTGCTCAAAGATTCAGTCTCTATCATCATAATTCAAATCTTGGAAACCAAAAATCAAACCAATATTCTTGAAGAAAGTACAGTTTTCCGTTCTTATTATTATTGGATATCCTGCATCCCACTTTGTCTAGATTAAGTATGCAAAATTAAATTGATTGCCTGTATCTATGTTATAGCTGAATTCACACTACTTTAAGTATATTTCTCAAACTTAATTCAGAGAGTTTTATCCCATTAATAAAGCTGGAATTTTGGTTTATTAGAGTATTGTACTTAAACTTTACTAATATGAACTATAAATAATTCCAATTTTACAAAGCAATCAAATATTTTGTAGAGGTTTAGTTAGAAAATTCAGAATTTCTAATTTTGCTATCAATCCTTAATAACATTCTATCCAAAATTTAGAAACTACAAATTTATTTTCCGCTGCTTCCCTAAAATTTACTGCTTATTATTTACAAATTTACTATATTATGCATCCTGGCTAGTTTCAAATCTGCAGCTGCCATTCAACCTATATTTTCCATTAAAAAAGTGTTCTCAATTTTAAAGGAGGCAGTTTAAGTTTTTCCATTTACATTAAGCATTCTAGATTATCTAATTATTAGATAGCTAGTCTTTATTATTTAAACTGCTAGTTTAGGAAAATGTGCAATTAGTTATCAGCACTTATTACCAGAACTTAATTTCCATTCAAGGCTATAAATTACAATTATTGCGCCTTATCATTCCTTATGCAATCCTATACTCAGTTTACTATCATTCCTCCACCTCTTTCATTATAGTTATCAGAAAATATATTAAAATGGATATGCAGAGTTAACTATAATTCAACAACTAATATAGCCAAAATCTGTTTCAACTCAATTTTGAGTCAATCAGTTATTCATTCAGATTTAGTTATAGCAAAAGCTACAATTAGTCATCTTAATATCTTCTACCATTCTTATTTACTCAAATATTATATCTTCAACTATTCCAAAATTGTCATCTTATAGACACAAGCCACAGAAAAATCTGCTTTTTTACCTCTTAACTTCTATATCATTTCTTATTAAGCATCTAAAGTTAAAACCCTTAAGACTTTAAAAAACCAATTATGTGTAGTTTAACATTACTTTGCTTATGGGACAATATTTTCGGAACCTTTCTTCTGAATACCTCTAATTATGGCTCAATATATTGCTGCTCAGTATCACTTATATTTAACTACTCAAATTATTGATGTAACTAAGTTATAGCTAAACTAACCATTTTATTTACCATTTTAGCCTTCTCTTGCTGCTCTTTATTAGGTGCCATTAAAATCGCTCTCATACCAAGTATCTTAGTTTTAAATATCTTAATAACAGTCATTTAAATCTCCTGCTAAATAACTTACAGTTCTGAATCAAAAAGAGAGCTTCAATTTCACTGTATAAATAGTATAAATATGATCAAATTAAGCTTTTAGTGAAGGTAACTTCGTTTGTTTAGATTAGTTGAGTCTGGTTTGATTTTAAAGTCCATGAAACGCAATTCCTGCATAGTTTTAATCTCCACTTTTTTAATCTAAATTATGGAAATAATTTATTTCACTCCCTCTATTAAATTTGAGACTTCCACAATCAAATTCTTCGTGCTCTAATACTCAATACATACTAACTAAATACTTTTATGAATCAAGAAACTAAAAGTCTGTCATTGAATTCTAAATTACAAGATTAGCATTCAATCTAATTACGATGATGCTTAGAAAACTAATGAAACTAAACGTTATTTAAAATCAGTTTTTCTTGAATGATCTTTATCAGAGATTATGTATTTTTAGATTTTCAGTTCCAAAAAAATAAGGCTCTTCCGAAATATCCCTTGCTAAGCTTCATGAATAACAATATTCATCAAGTAAAGAAAAAGAATCATCTCTCGAAAAGAAAGCTTCTTCACATATATTACAGGATCACTTATCATTTTTATAGCAATATACATTTGGAAGATTCATATTTAATACAAATGTGTGAATTTCTAATATTACGTTCTAAAATTTGAAGTGGCTTTAAAAAAAAAATTGAATATCTGTTCGCATGAAAAGAATTTTAGCTCTTTCCTTAGAATCGGAAGTACATTTAACTAAGTCTTAAACTTAGTCTTTTGGATACTGAAAGTAATAAAGGTTTTAAATAGTTAATTGCTTAAATTACTTGTATAAGCTTTTTCAGTAGTTAGTTTACTTTAGGAGTAAAAAGTAGTTAGTAAAACTGTCAAGAGCCATTGAACTTAATTCCTACTATAGATCGTCAAAAAAATGAGTTCTATTTGTCAAAAGAACCTTAATATATCTCTTCTAAACTCCTTCTGCCAAAGCTTCAGCTAATGAAAGATAAGGCCAATACAAAGTTCCTAACCCTTTGTATAAAATGCAGCCAGGCTGATATTCCCCTGGTTTAAATTTTGAGTTTTCATTTGGTTATTCGCTAGATGCCCCTACGAAATAGAGGATTGTGTTAAGTGGAATGGGATTTTTGGTATTTTCCCTCGAAAATCAGTCAGATGCCAGTTATCGAGAAATTTTCTATTATTATAGCACGCAATAGAGAAAAATTCAGAGTAATATTGAATATAACGATGTTATGCCCCTCTCCCTCGCGAATTCGCACCAAAAGCGATAGTTTTTGAGTGCTGGAACTAACAAAAAGGGAAATATTTGAAGAAAACGAAGCTTCCTGAGAAAGTAATAACGCAGGAGACCTTTTATTCAAGCAATCTAAGTTTTGATGTTTCCATCAGTACCATTCTCACAATTAATAAGCTAATTTCAACAGGTACAGAGATATCTTCATTTCCTAAGAATATTAAAATTGCGCTACTTGAACAAAATATAATTTCGCTTATGAATCCGATTAAACTAAAAGTTTTCTATTCCTAGTAACTATAATAGATGAATACGTGAGATACTTAAACTAGTTTTGTTTGGATAACAGTAAAATGGATATTTTTAAATTAATATGAAAGTAGACGCTCAGAGGAGGATTAAATATCCGAGCAATCACAACCTATCTTAATTGTATACAAAGGTTATTTATACAATATCCAAAGGATCCTATTGAAATTTATATGATAGCTATAAAGGATTTTCTTGATAGATTAGTTGGCAGAAATTTCCCGGGAAATACATTAAATGTGCATATGAGCAGCCTTAAATTTTCAATATCAAGAAATTGCATAAAAGTCTCTTGCTCAGGATATGTTATTAGAAATACCAAAAATGCTACCTAATTTTTTAATAAAGGCCTTGCTTAATACTATTGATAATCCAAAGCACAAACTTATTGTGAAACTTATCTATTCAGCAGGATTTAAAGTAAATAAGATTATCTAGTTAAAAATGGTTAATCTTGACCTCAAGAAAGGATTTAGATGAGAATGTAAAGGCAAATATAGCAAGGATATATTGTTTGCCATTGCAGACAGCCTTGAGGATAAAATAAAGGAGTATAAGAGGAATAATAATAGCTCATTGCTTTTCTCGAGAAGAAATGGGCATCCTATGTTCGGAATGTGCAGCAAATTTATCGAGCAGCTGTCTTAAGTGCTGTTATTGAAAAGTATTTACATCCTCATACCTTAAAGCATACCTTTGCAACTTATCTTACTAAGAATGGCTATGATGTTAGCTCAACTCAATTCTTACTAGGATATTCTAGCATCCAGACAACCTCGATGTACTAAGGCTTCGCCCAAAATGATCTGTTCATTGTCACTTAGACAGTTTACCATAATAATAAACAGTTATTTTTTCTAGAAATGGATAAATACTGTGTCCGCATATCAAACTGAGATGATTTTATTGCAAGAGACAAGGTAAAGGGATTGTCAAATACCCGTAAAAGTTAATTTGACAGAAAGTTTTTGGAAGCAAAAAAAATATCAATATTTTAAACTCAGTCTAATTTGCTGACAAGCTTCATATGGATTAAAACATGGAGATTGAACGAATTCTATAGGAATAGGGTTGATTTCCTTGGCACAGAAGCAACAGAAGTTCTTAAGTATGATGAGCTTACTGACATTGGTTTGCTTGATGGGATTGATACAAAAACAATGTTAAAGGCATTAATCTCAATCTTTTTGCATTAAATCAGGAATTGAGCAAATATAGCCTTATTATTACCTTTAATGGAGAATCTATTGGAATACCTTTCCTAAAAAAGAAAGATCCTGACATACTGCCTAAATCCCACTCTTTGTTGTAAAGGCAACAAGTAGGAGAGTAGGGTAATTAGGCGGCCTTAAAGTGATTGAAAGTAACTAGGTATACAATGAAAAAAGATAATAAAATTTTTATGGCGGTAATCCTGTGTGCTTATAGAGAATGTATCAGGCAACAGGCAGATGAGTATTATTTAAAGCTTCTCTTTAAATACAATGAAGAAGATGTTGCTAATCTCAAGATAATTGCTGACTTTACAATAGATAGGCTACAAGAAACAGTGAATCATCCCTAAAAATTAGTTTATAATATCCAATATATCTTTCTGCTTATGAAGCATGAGTAGATTAAGAAAATGATTCCAAAAAAACTTAATGAAGTACATGAAAAAGAAAAGATTCAGAAGCTAAGGCCAACACAAATGGAGGTAATAAAAGCAGAATTATCGAAAAAAAAGCATATCCTTGTGTAAACGCCAACTGCATCTAAAAAAAAACTGACCACAGAAATTAAATTACTTACATCTCTGATTTAAGGAAAAGGAAAGAAACTTTGTATTGTCCCATTAGAGGCATTTGCATCTAAAAAATACAAGGAATTTAAGATAAAATTTGAATATTTTGCCAAATTTGCTCTTTTTATTGGTTGCATTGAGATATCTGAGCCCTATCTTGCAAAATATAACTTGATCATAACCACAAGCGAAAAGCTAGACTCATTGCTTAGGCATCATGCACCCTGGATTCTAAACATTTAAGTAATATTCATTGATGAAATCCATCTTCTCAAAAATCCGGGAATTGAGTTGATGAATAGGTTTTTCCTACTAAATATGCTACTTTTAGAAAAGTTATAATTTGCAGATGTCAAAAACGTTTTATATCATCTTTTGAAAAGGACTAAAGAGAAATATTATCTTCCAAGCTCGTCTCTGGCTGCTTACACTCATAATATTCTATGTATCCTGGCATGTGTATTCTTTTCACTGGCTTTCTTTAAATGAGGGGAAATATTAGCGAAATACTTGCAGCACAGCTTAGCTGAGGCTTGCATTTTGGATAAATTAGCCTAACCAAATGTCCTCAAATATAAAAAGAGAGAATTTATCAGCTTTCTTTGCATTAGATGTCTATATCTCATCTGTACCAGGTATAATTAAAATCATGTATAATCTTTGGTTTTACTCAACTTTTTCCCAAAATAATATAATTCCTTTAAATACAGGGATAATTACAAAAAATTGAGATTCATCTAACCCTTTTTGTAGAGTTCTATCTTTTTCGGAAAAAACATGACCCGAATAACATCATAGGTCCATTTGCAAGCTTAGCAGGCTTATAACAGTCTTTGCTGCATTGTTTGAAACATTTCTATTGATATAAAAATCTAATTAAATCTTGTTAGAGCAAATGTATAATTCCTAATTACATAAATCAATTTCTGAGTAAGGCTCATTATAAATTTATAGATTTAGTAGAATTTGATGAAGAAGATAAAAAAAAGTTTAATATTAAGCTGATTGTTAAAAAAGAGCCTGTTGTTACCCTCTTGATATTTTATCCGAGAAAGAATTCCAAAAAATAAGAAAGTTAGATTACTTTAAAAAGATGTGAAACTAAGCAGAATTGAAGAAGATGAGAAAGAGAGAAGGTTCGAAGAAGACGAACGCGTAAAGCAAAAGAAAGATGAGGATTCAGACTATATATGTCAGAGCAGCTGACCGTATATAGAGAACTTGATGTAATTCCATCTTTGGAAGAGTGATCCGAAAATACCTCAAGTGACAAAGTTAAAGGCACATGATCTCCTAAATCTGTGTGAAGGTAAATTGGTGTTAAGAGATGTTTCTGGGAACCAAAGATTTTGAAACAAGCAAAAAGCTGATGACTACTAGCCCTATAGTTAGAATGATCACTATACCTACTAAAAGTATTACTTGCAAAGTAATTCTATGATTATCATTTGCATTTATAGATATTCCTGATATAGTACCTACTAATGCTACTAGTAAAAGAAGAATAAACTATAGTCAGTTAACTTTCTAGTAAGTAATTACCTTTTTTATTAAAACTAAGCAAAAGTAAAGAAGGTAATAGAGTATATGATAGCATGACTAATAGGATACAATTAAGTATCTAGTTAATAAGTACTAGAAATTAGCAAATCAAAGTCTTTAGAATTATGAATCATGTCTTCTACTTTATATTAATGGTGTCTTTCTGAACTTCCTATCAATGTGGACGAATCAATATAACTAGTGGAACATAGAAAAATAAAGCTAAATTACTAAATATTATAGTTATTATATGAGGTTAAGAAAGACACTACTTGGAACAATCTAAGTCTAAAAAGGATTCTCAAACTTCTATTTCAAAGTTTAGATTACTATCCCTTCCATAACTACATCTCATTATTTAAGCTAGTAAGAAAATTACTCCTATCAAAGTTATTTCTATCAAAGCTGGAGAGCATTTATAAGTTAGTTTTCCTTTATTTCTAAGTAACTTCAAATTATAATAGAAAAGCTATTGCCAATAATACTGTTAAGAAACCAAAACCACTTCATAGCTTTATTATACCTCAGAACGCTAAATCTGTTACTCTCGTTGTCAAATAACTAAACGAAATAGACTAAGCAGAACTTATTTAGTATAGAAGTGGTCTTAAATCAGGTCCTAATCAAATGTATTAGGCAAATTAAATAAAAAGTATCTATGAAAAGAATTCATCTTCACTTGTCATTCATACTTCTTTGCTCAAAATTTCCTATTTTCTAGATTTTCATATTTTAAATCCAAAAAATGAAGTTAGCAAAGCTATACTAAATAGTACTACTTATTATATTATTATTGCGTTGTATCTTCTCTCATATTTTTTAACTCTCCGTACTGCAAAATCACAGTTATCACTATATAGTTCAAATGAATCTTTAGGAATGTTAGTTGTATTATTATTTCAAATAGGTTCATTATGTTTAGTTCAAACGATAGCACAAGTTTGGCAGTACTCAAGATAAGGCACAAGATGTAGATTTCAGTTAGAATCATAGTAATTATTCATAAAGAAGAAGTTCTGATTATCTCTAAAGATGCTATTTTTCTCAAATTTTATGCTTCCATTACATCCTAAAAATTTCTTATTTCTCATTTTTTAAATCAGATTAGCAGGAATATAGTAGTCTAAGCCTTCTTCTATGCATTGCTAAAGGCCATATGCTAATATTATTGGCTATTCTAAGTAGTAGCAAGAAGTGAAATGAATAGAGCTATTACATTACTCTTGTACTTCTAGTAATTTTTAGCCTTCTTCTCCTACATACTCAATTGGATTTATGGTCATTAAACCATTTAAAAGTCTTCTTACAGCTTTGAGTACTTCAGGCTAAATTTAAGCTTCGTAATTATAAGCATTATATAAAAGCACAAAATTAGTATCTCCCTCTTACCATCCTAGTTCCATTAGTTTATCAACTGAAAACCAAATAAAATTAGCAGCAGGCGAGGAAAAGATAATTTTGATTTCCCTTTGCATGATTTGATTTGCAAGTTGTTCATATACTTGAAGATTTCATACATTATCTCCTTTTATGAAAGTAGTATCATAAGAGTTCATTACAGTTCTATAAGTTTCTTAAAGATTTTATATGCTAAAATTTCAAATTTATCTATTTGAAGGCTCGAAATCTTCTAAAACAATTCTAACTTTATTTAAATTCATTTTTTCAGTTAATTTGAGGTACATTATACCAAATAAATTTCAGGAAATGTAGTTATCTAGAACATTACTATAGAGATTGGTGTTGTTAAGTTGATCTTCTTTACTTGTAATAATATAAGGAATATTAATTCCAAGCTATTAGAAAGTAAAATAAACTGGACCTCAATTTGATATAATCAAAGACGCTAAATGGGTAATTCTTATATCACTTTATTATCTGCAAGTACTTATAAAGTAAAGCTTAAGTTGAAATCCAACCAACCATAGACAGTGGATTCTCTTTAAGCAAAGATCTTCCTGGTATTATTTTTTCTGTGCTTATGTAAGAAACTACACAAGGAATGTGATAAGAGGGTAATTAAAGAATCGATTAAGCTGAAGACATTTATGATCCGTTAGAGAAAAATCTATATAAAAATTATCAGGTGGAGTGTAAGTTTGTCCTGGATATAGCACTGAATTCTTCTATATTACCCAATCCTAAGATATTTGAAAAACTTCATCAGGCTATCCTTTCTAGTTATTATAAACAGAAAACTAGGCTTTTATTTTATTATTTTGATTAAAGAGTTGTTTGAGCATTTGCTTATTGGTAAAGTAGCTTTCTTAAGAAACAAAAGTTAAAGAAAGTATCGTATAGTATGCAGTCAATTCGAAATAGGATTTCGGAATAAATCCTTTCGGAGTAATTCCAATAACTTCGTCGTCTAGAACATTGATATGAATTTAGGTATTGGATTAAACTAATTAAGTTACTTCTGGATTAATCAAATAAGAAGATTGTAATCCTAATATCTAAAGGTATTTATCAGCTGTAATTTATAAAAGGTAAATTTAAAGCATAGCGAAAGCTTATAAACAAATATCTGGTTATAGTAAACTACAGGAGCAGCATAGAGTCTTAGCATCTTAGTGATTTATTATGGAGTAGTATTTTATATTTATTAGTTGTAGCATTAAGTTGAATTTAATCCATAATAAGAGTGTAGAGGAATATTAACAGTGGTAGTTAGGTTTATTTGATTAGTATCAAAAGTCTCAAGAGGTTTATAAAATGTTTATTCTTATTGATATATTAACGAAAGCTGTTTAAAGTTTAGTTTGTCTAATAAAAGTTATAGCGGTTGTGGTTCCTATTGATAGGTTGGCATAATTAAATATAGATTTTGTTGATAGAATTACTAGTCTGTTGTATAGCGTAGTGACTGTATTTAGGTTAGTTTATAGGTATAATAGACATTAAAGGTGATGTGTAGAATAATTTGAATGGTATAAGTTTGAATTTGATTTTGTATGTGTTAGATTTGTTTTGTTATAAGGATAAAGGCACTATACTGTACTTATCTATTGTATATGATACATAGTGATCTAAGTAAGTTGTTGTTGACTCTAAAGATAGCAATAAAGATTTGATTATAATGAATAAATAGTTGATATATTAAATGAACTATTGCTTTACATTAAGTATATGAGTTTGGTTTAAAAAAGGAAACATAATAATATTTGATCTTTTATTAGTTGTTAAATAAAATTGAAGAATTATGGATAAGATTAAATTATTAGCAATCGAAAAAGATATTAATAATGATAAAAACTAAATTAAAAAGTTAAATTAATTTTAATTTAAGAAATATTTCATAAGGTGCTTATATCTATTTTTTCAATAAATGCCTTAATCATTTGATAAAACTTAAATCATTTATAATATTTAATTTTAGTAAGAAGTGATTCATAAATTTAAACAGATCAGAGTATATATGAATAAAGTATTTAAGTTGATTGATAAATTAAAATAATTTAAGTATTATATTGATTTATTAGAGGATTAGAGGAAATTAAGCATAAAGTCTATTATAATATCTTAAGCGAATCATTTATTTTCAATCTATTAGCAACTCTACAATTAACGTGCTTGAATGTTTATTTATTGTACCTAAAATGTTTATTTAATGCATGCTAATAGAATGTGGATTTAACTAAAGTTTTTATAAATAAAATAGAAATAAATAAATTAAAGAAATAAATTAAGATTAATTTTAGAATTCATTTTAAAGCTTTCAAAAGTTTTTACTCATCTGTGAATAAATCAAATTTTGGATCATTAATTAACTTAGACATCTTTGTACTAAAGTTCGCGCTTAAGATGAGAAAAATACATTTTTAGGAAATTGAAAAGGAATTTTTTTAATTCTGGAAATAGTTGATTTGAGAAAAAAGAGAAAAAAAGAAAAGTAGATAAACTAATGAAGATAAAAATAGAAAATAAATGTAAAATTTAAATTTTATTTTACTAGTTTATTTATAAAAAATTATTTTAGAATAAATTTATAAAAATTATAACCAAAAATTAACTGCTTAATTAAATGTGACCATTCCTTTTTACACAGTATAAGGCTTAGTTATATATGAACCTAAAATTTCTATCAGTCAACTAAAAGATTTAATTTAATTAAATTAGGAGACAAATATTTCTCAGTTTTTAGGCTTTTTTGATTTAGTTAAATGACAGTAGCTGTATTTACTTATAACTACTAAAAACTGTTAATTAATTTGAAAAATTATTATTAAAGTAAGTTGAAATATATAAAATAGTGTGCATACAAAATAATTTTTGGAATGATTAGAACTTATAAGAACCAATATTGTAATAAAATGCCATTAATTAAAATTTAATCTTTTCAATTGGCTTTGATAAATCAGTTCTAAAGCAGATGAACAGAATAGTGTTTAAAAGCAATAGAAGATTTTATGAAGTGTTCATGAAAGCTAATTAGTTATAATGAATATATTAAACTTTGAGTTTTTGTTGAACTGTTTAAGTTTAAATTTATAAATAAGATAAATGAATCAAACCTTTAATATAAAAATTAAATAAATAAATATAAGCTTAAAGAATTATATAATAAAGCTTTAATTATCTGGTTTTTCTATTTATTTTCATTAAAAAGGAAGATCAGATTAATTAAATAAACTTACAATCCTTTAAATAGAAAATGTTTTAAAAATTATAAAACTTAACTAAAATTTAACATTTTTCTATCAAATTAATTTAAGCTTAAAATTATTTAGACTTTAACTTTATAGTTAAGAATAAACATTTCTTTAGAAAAAAGCATTTCTCTAAATTTATTTTAGAGATTAATATTTATAAAATATAATCTTAATAATTTTTTATTAGTTTTTATTTAAAAATCATATATTTTATGGTTCCAACTAATATATAATTATAAGTATTTTAATATTCTTTGTTCAAAGTTTTGTTTCTAGGAGCAATCATTATTCATATTTCAATCTTTTAAGAAAAATTTAATATAGATAAATCCTAAATTATTAATAACCTTCATTATTATTCTTAAGCTTAATACTTCATTATATGGTTATAATAAAGATTTATGTAGCTTTTTTCAATTTATGTGAAATAGAAGTCTATATAAATAAATTTAAGCTATATTTGAAGCTCATCTAGAAATCTATGTCCTTATGCTATTTAAATAAAATAAGGATTTAGTTTTTTAATTAGTTGCTTGAGTTTCTGACAGATACTAAAATATTAATTAATTAAATTTGATTTCTATATTATAAGCTTTAAATCGTTATTTGAATGTATTCAATTACTACTAAATACATTTTCATATTTTATAATTGAAAATTCTTCCTGAATAGCTTTAAATAGAATATTTAATTTATAAGTAATTTTATAGAACTTCATTGTAAATAATATTAAGATAAATAAGCAATTTGCAGTTTATTTTAGCTATTTATTTTGATCTATATAAGTTTATAGATTCAATTTTAGCTTAATAGACCCAATATTAATACATTTTCTCTTTAATTTCAATATCAGATTTAACATCAAATTAGTATATCTTTAATAAACCTCCTATCAAATTATCATCCTCTTATTTTTAATTAACTAAATCATACACTAAATTAATACAAACAATACATCAAAGCTAGAATCATTTTATAAAACTGTAAGATCTATTCAATAAATATAAAAGCGAGTGCATTGCTAAACTAATAACCACAGATACAATAAATCACTACTTTAGTAATTCATTAATCAATAGATTTATTTTCAAACTTCCAAAACTTAAACTTATATTCTTCTTTGTATGCTCTAGTTATTATATACTCGCATCAAGACAAATACCTCAATAATAACCAAAAACTCTCTTCCTTACTCAATTAAGAAATGCTTTTTTAATCAAATTATAAGTATAAACTTTATAAAAAGCTTAATAGCTCTTGGTATATTATAATTACCTAAGCTTTTCATTATTTATTTTTCTTTTACCTTTAATACTTAAACAGCAGATTCAGAAGTTTTTTACAGAGATTATTTGGATATAATGTATACTGCACTCCTCTTAGCTATTTTTTTAAACGTAGTGCTTATGTTTAATTGATCAATTTGCTTTTTTCACTTCTATAAGTAAATTTTTTCTGGTTGATCTTTAGATCTACATTCATTGACTAATTTTAAAGGAATATGCTTTCGGTTAGCACTGCAAAATGGCTGAATTTTGTTTCTAATCATTCGATTCTAATATTTACTGAGTACTTATTTTAAATCTTTTAGTATGCGATTTCCCCTTCAAGCTCTTATACATTCTTAAAAGTTTAAAATTCTCCTATTACATAATTTTAGTTCTACAATAAATTTTGCTAGTCGTATCTTGATTGGGATAGATCTTATTCAGAAGAGATTTTTGCGTAAAATGTTAGTTTTTTATATAGTAGGTAATGAAAGGATAAAAATAAGTGAATGATAAATTTAGTTTATAAGGTAAATAGTAAATTTTAATTGATTATTGTATATAATATTTAATTATTTAATTTAATTTTAACTTAAATATATTTTCTAATGGATAGTTCGTTAATCTCTTTAAATAAATGGTAAAACAGTTTTGCTTATAGCATAAAAATCTAAAGGGATAAGCATTATATTTAATTTAAGTTATATAGAAATAATAGCAAAAATATAAGAAAATAAAATATTTTTCTTATATTTAAATGATTTAAAAGGATGTAAATATGTTTTAATAATAATATACTTATAAGTATAATTAATTAATTAATACTTTTATACTTAATTCTATTTAAACTAAGTCAGGATATTATTTTCCTTATATCAGATAATATAATTAAACTATTATAAAGTAAGTTATAAAATTATAAATCAAAATAAAAATATATAATTTATTAAGAGTATCTGTTTAACTAATATTTTAAATTACCTAATTATTCTCTAGGTAAAATTACTTTTTTCCTTAAATATGAAATTCTACCTATTTTGTTTTTTAAAAATGAAAAATATAATCAACCACGATAAAACTAAAGGTAGGTCTTTAATATTTAGATAATATATTCCAAGAACATACAGTTCTTTATTATCTGTAGCTATATCTAGTTAGTATAATTGAATCATATCGGGAAGTAGAGATAATACGATAAAGATATGGGACTTAACAACTGGCTAGTGTAAGAGTACTTTATAGGGACATACGAATCCTTTATTATCTGTAGCGATTTCAATAGACCAAAAAAGGAATCGTATCGGGAAGTTCTGAAGGTACGATAATGATATGGAACTTAGCTTCTGGTTATTTAAAAATTTCTTTGTAAGGACACGAATGGTGTAAATTCTTTAGCGATATCAAGTGATTGGAATTGAATTTTATTGGGAAGTTATGATAAATCGATCAATAAATGGGACTAGCTAACGTAAGGGTTCCTTGTGGGGATATACAGATTCTGTGTTTTCTGTAGCGATTTCAAGTGACCAGAACTGATCATATCAGGAATTATTGATAAGATAATAAATATATGGGGATCCACAATTAGACAGCTACTTCGAACTCTTCAAGGTCATTCAAATAATGTATCAAGTATTCAATTTAGTAATGCTTCAAGTGTTTCAATTTCTGGATCATGTAAATATGGAACTTTTATATAGGTGAATGTATATAAACTCTTTAAGGCTAAAAAATGATCTAAATTCTATAGCATTGGGTAAGGACAAGAAATAAATAGTATCAGGAGGATATGATAATACTGTGAGAAAGTGGAAAATAATAAGTTGAGAGAAAGTAATAACTATTAAGACTTTTAATTTTACAATTTAAGAAGTTTATTATTACTATTAGGTAAAGCATACTATGTATTTAATTACGTATAAAAGCTTTAGATTATATAAACCAATTAAAAATTAAGATATTTACGCATGGTAAAAAACAAAAAGACTTAAGAAACAACATGAGAATAGAAGTTTGACATTTTTAAACATAAACTTAAATAAAGTGATACTTCTGAATTAAATCAGAAGCTTCATTTAATAGGAATTTGATTAAAGTGAATTAATGATAAATTTGATAGTTTTAGGTTTATTAAATGATTATTAAAGATTTATCTCTTAAGCAATCTGCTTTAAAACTAGATTTGGTATGAAATATAAGGTTATTTTATTATTTGTTATGATTTAATTAAATATCTTGTACTTATTTTAAATAAATATAAAACATTTATTCTTCTTTATATAGAATACTAATTTAAGATCTTTTATTTTATTTTTTAACTAATTTATTATTAACCTCTTTAACTATTCGTTAAGTTAAACTAATTATTTCAATTTTTTAATTTTATAACTTCTAAAATTACTTAATTAATATCTTAAAATAAAGATTTATTTTTTATAATACGACAAAATTAAATTTCTAAGAATAAAGAATCAACAAAATTAAAAAAAATAGACATAAGATGTTAGATTAAGATTTATAACTTTTATTAATTTCTGAGTTTTTATAATTTATGCTATTATAATAAAGTTTAAACTATTTTTATATTTAATTTTTATTAATTTATTAAAAATAGCTTTTTTATATTTGTTTTCTTATCATTATTTTTTATTATATATAATTAAAGCATTTATAAAGATATTTTTATTTATACATTTTTTTAATTTCTCTTTTTATTATAATCTTTTAATGCTTTTGTTTTACTCTAAGTATGAAAATTAATTCTTTAATAATTAAGCCTCCAATATTATTTAGTATGTCTTTTAATCAGTTTAAACAATACAATTTAGTCTCTTTATTTTTTCTTTTATTTTGCTATATTTACAGCTACTTCATTATGTAGTTTTTTCCTCAGATTTCCTTTTTTTTGTTCTTAACTTGCATTATTATGCTGTAAAGTGACTTGTTTTAATGTAAAATTAACATATATTATTGTTTTTTAAAGATCGTTTTAATAATGACATTATTTAATCTTAGAGAGTTCTCCGCTGTATTTCCAAGATATTGAAGAAAGTTTGTTTGAAAAGTATCTGACTTTATAATGGTTAGAAGTTTATAATTTTCTAATTTATATTCATTACTCAATATATTATCTGTTTGCAAAAACTGATTGGCAGTATATCTGTTATAACTATTTAAATTTCATTCAGAAAAAGAAACATGATGAGAATTACTTTTCACAAACATTAAAAGTTAATACTTCAATGACTAAAAAAATTCACAAGCATCTTTTGGTAAAAAAAGCCTTTATAATAATTAAAATTTTCAAAAAATTTTTTAGTTAAAAAATTTAAATTTAAAGCTAAGTAACTTTTATATGCTATGAGATTAAATCTACACAGAATTAGTTCAAACTTAAAAAATCAACGTTATTTAAAATTTTGTCTTATAGATAAAAAAAGTAACCTTTTTTAGTAAAATTATAGAATAATTATTTTAAAATTAATATTTAAATTGTATTACTTTTAAAATTATTCAGATTATCTTTGTCTTAATTAGAAATTTAGAGTTAGTATTATCGCGCACTAAGCATAAATTTAAAATTATTTAAAATTAACGATTTAAATTTTCTAATAAGTAGATATTAAATTATTATATTAGGATTTGAATTAATGAATATCAAAATAAATAATTTTCATATCTTCAATTAAAAATTAAATTATTTTCTCAAATTAAAAATTAAACTTTTTAAACTTTTATTAGTTGATCAACAAACATTCAAAAGATCTAACTTGAAAGATTTTAATTTTTTTACTATTTAATATATTATTTTCTCTCATCTCTTTGTTAATAATTTATAATTAATTTATTTTATGAAGAAAAATAAATTTTTAATCATAATTTGCTATTTAGGAATTCTGAATTCATAAATATACATGAAAAAAATTAAATATTTTCTAATTGTCTTTTTATTAAATTTATAATCCTTACCTATAATAAATATCAAAAATAGTTAAGTCAATAAATTCTTATATTAAAAAAGTAAAAATTGTATAAAATAAATCTATATTATAAATATTTTTATTTTAAATTTAGAGAGATGTAATTAAAAATTTATGTAGATAAAATGATTAACATTATTAAAATATATCTAAATATATTTATTCTTTTTAATATATATCTCCTTAAAAATTTTTCCATCTTTAAAATTTCCTGAAATTAAAAAAAAGAAGTTTTAAAAATATTTTTTAATTACTAACTTCTCTAATACTTTTTATCTAAAAATTTTATACTTCTAACGTTTTTATCTTTATAAGAATATTTTAAGCCTTAGCATTAAAATTTTAAAAATTTTTATCCCGTCCGAAAAATCTCTTGTAGTGTAAAACGCTGAGCAAAAAAACAAAATAAAAATTTTTCCATTTTATTTCGATGTTATAGTTAAAAAATAACTGATAGAGATTATTAAATAACTTTATTAGACATTTTATATTCAAATTGCCAAAATTTTTTCCAAAATTAAAAAAAATTATATTCAATGCTTAATTACATTATGACTCCCCAAATTTTTTAACCCATAACCTTAAAAAATTTTCATTTTATAAATAATCGATTATTTAAATTAAAAAATATCCGATCTCTTTAAATCAAAACATTTTTTCTTATTCCGTCCGAAAAAACTCTTGTAGTATAAAACGCTGAGCAAAAAAACAAAAATAAATTTTCACGCTTTTTGACTGTAAAAACATTTTTTACTTTTTAAATATTTATTTTCAAAATTAATCTTAAAAAATTTTTAAATTCTTGAAACCAAAAATATGCTTTGTTCTTAAAAATATTAACTCCAAACTAAAACGAAAAAAATTTTCGAATTTTTTTTGAAATTAAAAAATCTTAAAATTTTTTTTTCTTATTGCAGTTCTAAAAAAAAATTTAATTTAAAAATTTTTTTTAATCCAACTTTTTATTCCCAATATTAATATAAACTCTCCACTAATTCCGTTTCTCCTTTCAAAATTTATCCATTCTCCTTCATATCCTTTACTTAACAAACCTCACTCTTTAATAATTTAATCAACACTCCCATCCCTTATCCCTTTTTACACTTTTTTAGTTCCATTTCAAATTTTTTTGTCCTAACTTTCACACTTTTGTTCCAACACAACTTTTCCCTATAGTGCAAAACGCTGAGCAAAAAAACATATATTTTATTTTCATTATTTTTATAACTCTTTTAAACCCTTTTCTACTTTTTCAATTCTTATTTTAAGAATTGTCTTAAAAAAATTATATGTTCTTAAATTCAAATAATATTCTTAAATTAAAAAAAAATACACTACTTAATTAACAAAATTCTTTCTTTTCCTTTTTCAATTATCTAAAATCCAAAATTCTCAAACTAATTTTGTCTTATTCACAAACTCAAAATGTTTTTTTTATTTATAAAATTTTTTACTCTCCTCTCTTAAATTAAACAAAATATATAAACTCTCAACTAATTCCATTTCTCCCTTTTAACTAATCCATTCTTAATCTTATTAAAACTTAAACTTAAAAAAACTCACTCTCTAATAAAATTCTATCAACATTACCATCCCTTTTTACTCTTTTATTAGTTATGCTTCAAATTTTTTTGTCCTAACTTTCACACTTTTCTTCCAACAGAAAAATTTTTTAGTGCAAAACAATGAACAAAAACAAATATTTTATTTTCATTTTTTTCATTTTTTCCATTATTTTTAAACATTTAAAAACATTAATTTAACTATATAACTATTACATTTCCTTAAATTATTAAATGCATAATCTTTAAAATAATATGTAATAACTTTAAAATTATAAAATTAAAATAATATAATAATTATAAAATTATAACATCAAATTAAAATTATAAATAATTACCTTCCTTCTTTTATAAACAAACATTTAACTTTTATTATCTAAAAAACAATCTACTCATTAAAAAAAAATACCTTAACACTCTAAATACTCTTTTCACTCTTTATAATATTTATATTCCCTAAATAGTATTTATACTCAAATAGTATTTATAACCGACTTTTATTTACTAACCATACACACACTAAATAGTATTTATAACCAACTTTATTTAAACTTATAACCAATCTTTCATATATAAATATATAAATATATAAACTCATAAACATATAAACATATAAATATAATAATAATAATAATATACTTAAAGTTAGTAGAGTTTTGCATTCTCTGGAATTGCAACCAGTTCCTGCGGACAGTTTTTTTAACGTGGGTGTGATCCACGACCTTTTTATTAAGTGGAAGGTTACCACTGTAACCATTCAAGTGGTCTAGCAAAATGCTTTTATTTGTAGATCCCTGTTGGAGTTATTCATAGTTTATTGAGTTGTCTCCATGTTCTTTTCTGCTCTTATTCGTTTATTTTCTTTCATTATCAACAGTTTTTTAAAATATGATGATTTGATTTGCAACATCAACAAAGTTTGTATTATTGTCTTTATTTCGTTCTTTTTTATGATAATTTATTTTCTATATTTTCTAATCTTTTAATGAAACTTGTAGCAATCATTTCTTTTTCTGGATTCAATTCTGTTTTTAATTCTATTGGTATTTTTTCTATTTCCATTTTTGTGTCGTATTTAAAATTTTATTATGATTAAGTTCAGAGTTATTCTTCCGTTATTAATTTGCTACAAATAAGTTATCTTCTAAGTATTAGTAATTCGTTGTTCTAATCTTCTATGTTACTCATTAGTTCCCGTATTTTTTCGCCTAAGTTGTAAGTTGTTTCTTCATAATTTGAGATTACTTTTTACATTTGGTCTAATTAAATTTAAAGTTTTTGATTAGTTTCGTTTTTAGGTTAACTTATCTCTATTTATCCTACCATAGCTTTACCTTCTGAAGAAGAACTTGACTCCTCCTATTGTTATTATTTTTTCTAAATTTCTTTTGCCGCTTTTCTCTTTAGGTTTCTAAGTTAATTTTTTGAGAGTCGAAGAGATTAATCCATTTTTACATATAAATATAAATATTATGTAATTAATAAGAGTTATTATTAAGTATATCAGTTGTTCACTCTCACTTTTTGAAATCTGACTCCTTCATCACTACAATAATGAAATTATTACAACCTACATTCACATTAACAAACTCACCCCCTTATTTCACAAAACATACACTCTATTACATTATCTTTAAACCATTTGTACCAACTTATATTAATTAAAACTTACCATCTATTTAATTAAAACGTAAAAAAACAAACTTACATACTAATTCTTACTCCAATTATTACATTCTAAAATAAATATATCTAAACCTAAAATACCTTTTTCTAATATTGATTAAAATATATATTACTTGAGTAAACTTATAAACATATGTCAAATTGTATATTACCATCTAATCAGTAAATACTTACGTTCTATACAGTTAAGAATATTAAAATAACTTACCTAAGTTAAGAATATTAAAATAACTTACAATCTATAAGTTAAGAATATTAAAATAACTTACCTTAGTTAAGAATATTAAAATGCTTACATACTATAAGTTAAGAATATTTAAATGCTTACCTAAGTTAAGAATATTAAAATGCTTACTCTCTATAAGTAAATAATATTAAAATAACTTACCTAAGTTAAGAATATTAAAATAACTTACCTAAGTTAAGAATATTAAAATAACTTACCTAAGTTAAGAATATTAAAATAACTTACCTAAGTTAAGAATATTAAAATAACTTACCTAAGTTAAGAATATTAAAATAACTTACCTAAGTTAAGAATATTAAAATAACTTACCTAAGTTAAGAATATTAAAATAACTTACCTAAGTTAAGAATATTAAAATACTTACCTAAGTTAAGAATATTAAAATACTTACCTAAGGTAAGAATATTAAAATAACTTACCTCCTATAAGTTAAGAATATTAAAATAACTTACCTAAGTTAAGAATATTAAAATGCTTACTTGCTATAAGTTAAGAATATTAAAATACTTACCTAAGTTAAGAATATTAAAATGACTTACCAACTATAAGTTAAGAAATATTAAAATGCCTTACCTATTTTAAAAATAAAAGTTTAGAAATGTAACGTACTTCCTTTAATTAGATTATTTACCATCTACATATATTATAAAAAATTAACTCCATCTCATTTATAACTATTCTCCATCCATTATATTTAAAGATTGCATTGTCTAGTCGTAGACTAACTCTTTGCCATTCTTAGAGATAGCCAATGACCATTCGTATAAATTTGTTTATTTTTATATCATGTCACATAGCTATCAGATTTTAGTGTCTTGCTTAACCGCAAGCTTCACAGACTTATTATTCGGAGATACTATCGATATTTAAAATTCATATTTTAATAACTTTGCTCGTAACTCATACAACTAACTCGTTAACTATTTCCTTTCCTCCATTAAAATTTATATCTAGTTTGACAAATTAGATATCTCCTATTTCAAACTCTCTATCTACTAACCCAACTCATGATTTAATGAAATATTATTATTATTAGCCTTAGTAACCACATTCAACTCATTCTCTCTCTAACTATTTTACTCACTCAATCTATTGATTTAAACCCTTAAATGATCATTGTCCTCTCTCTAAAGATCAAACTCATTCTACAACTCTCTTATCCTTTGCTCTTTCTATTAATCTTGCTTTTCATACTACTACTATTAAAATATATTCCTCTAATCCTTCTCTTAAATAACCTACAACAACTCACTTATTTGCAATTTATATTAAACACCCTCACTCGATAAACTATTTATTTACTCACTCAAACTCTTAGACTATTCCTCTAACTTATCTTTATATCCTTATAACTCGAAACTTTTTTACTGCAAGATAGCATTCTACTACTAGATCAAACTCTTTATTTATAATTATTGATCCTCTATTGCTTTCTAGTTACGAGATATTTATTCCCTCTAGTCAGTCAACACCATATCCTTATCTCTTATAACCTAAAGCAACTTTTATATTTATTCTTCACTTTCCTTTTGTACACTCTCATATGATTTAGCCTACAACTATAACTCCTTTCATAAATGCTATATAGTTCTCTAAAAAGATTATTTCTATTCTCTAACTCGCAACTCCTATAGTGGCTGAATCTCCTTTATCATTTTCTCAAAGACCTAAACTTCCATATTCTTTAAACTAAGAATAGCCTTATACTTAGAATATTCTTACTCATCCTTTATTCACTTCTCTTACAACTATACCTCCAACCTCTCTATCTCCACCTTCTTTATCTCACATTACTATATAGTAACCTATTACATTAGTCCAATACTCTCTAGTCTTTCAAATAGATTATTTTAACCCATTTCCTACCTACACTATTCACCTTAGTCCTATACTCTTAACACCACCTCCTCACATGCTTACTCTAAACTTCTCTTGATTTTATCATAGATCTACATTATATATTTTCTATTTAACTTATAATCCTCAGCCAACTACTTTTATCATTGACCCAAAACAGAAGAATATTGCTTCAACCTCTCCTTTATAACACTCAAAGTCATTTACATACGAACTTACATAATAGGAACGATCTCCTCTTGTCTAACACATTGATGATTCTTATGAGAATCCTATTAACATTTTTCACATATTAATGCACTGTCACTCAGACAATATAAAGCTAGAATCTCATTATGCTACTAACATATACTTAGTAAGTTTTATTTGGACTCCTCTTAAAGATGTAAATCTAGTATTTCCAATTCTTCAATTGGTCTATCAGTGATGATGTTGTGCTTTCTACAGTTGAATATTTGCTAGAACTTATAGATGCCTTTCAAACATCTCTCACAAAGAATACATCCACAATCCAACTTTCTAGGCTTTTTAAGCTCTTAGTTGAACTCTTCTTCACAAGCTTCACATTAAGATGCTTGCATTTTATTTTTTGAATAAACTAAAAATTAAAAGAAACTAAATTTATGGCTTAAGAGATACTTAGATATTAATAGTATTATTTTATTAACTTAATACTTAATAAATAGAAGAATAATTACTATTAAAATTAAATTATAAAATGGAAGAATTTTCCCTCTAAAATATTTTAGATAGAATATTTTGTTACATAGCCAAGGGATAAGATAAATTTTAGGAAAATATCGCGAAATTAGTAAGACTTAATAAAATTTTAGCAGGATAGCTAGATGATACCTATAATAGCTTCTAGTAGATAACTAAATTAATATGCGTGACAGAATATCAAAGAAAAATAACAAATATTTCCATCATTACAGAATCTTAACTTAAGTTATAATCGCATCCAAGACTTCTCGCTTATCAACTAAAAATAACTAGAAAAGTTAGTAGTTACTCTTAACTAAGTTTAATAAATTTTCTAAAATGCTGATCTCTTAGAGTTGACAAAAAGATGATATTTCCTGAAACTAATTGAAAAACTAGAAGAAATGGAGAATTACATTTAGTGCTTGATACTTGCTATATTGAAATAGAGTTTATAAGAAAACGCAAGATAGTATATTAATTTTGACTTATCCACAAAAAATAGACTTGTAATAGAACCTCTTTAATCTGAAGTATTATTCGTACTTAGAATAGAAATTAAAACTTTAAGAATAGATTAAGAGTCACTAACATTGGATAAGTATGAGTAACAAAATAAAAAACAAAAATTTTTAAAGCAACTAGCAAACATAATAAGTGCAAAGGGATTTTTTATAGTGCATGGAAAGATTGAAACTTATGATTTTATTAATTTTAATGAATATATGAAAAATTAGAGATTAAATTAGCATGTTGAATATATTGCTGTTCTCTTAGGTGAGGAAAGTAAAATAACAAGATATTAAAAAGCTCGTATAAAGAAATTCAAACACCTTAAAAAATGATTATAGTTAACCATTAAAAATTCTATTACTCTTAATGTATAATACCAGGGTTAATTTCCAGAGAAGTGCAAAATTCTTCTTAATTTCCTACTTATTAGCTAAAATCCATTTCAACTATGAAAATCTGCATCTCACCTCGTACTTATTAAGAATAATAAATTATTATAATCTTTATAGCTCCATATAGGTAAAAAATTTATCATTATTATAGCTGAGAAAAAAATGAACGAAACTTAATAATAGCACGAAATAGCAGCTCCAAAGTAAAAAGAAGTACTCAATGGAGTAAAAGTAATCCATTCGACATTTCTGAAATATTTCAAAGAATTAAAGATATTTAGATTAGTCTAAATCTTAATCTCAGGAAATAATTTAAAGTACTAATAGCCAATAAAGTAGAAGCAGTTTTATTAATCAAGACATTTAAATTGAATAATTTTTTTCATAGCTACTTAAGATGAAAAATAGCAATCAAGAGGCAGAATTTTAAACAGGTTATTTTTAAAAAACTTAAAATAGATCTACTGCTTCTTTTATCTTCAGGTGAATATTTAAAATATTGGAAAGACATACTTCTGATAAACTTATAGAGTAGATAAATTTAAATATACACAACAGTTTTTCCAATAATGAAAACTAAACTAAGATACAGTAAATAAGTAAAAATAACTGAAAATTAGTAAGGTAAAACAACTAGAAGTAAGGCAATTAAACCTTGGTATCCTTGAAGAAATAACTAACTGAATGCCTTTAAAGTTTTTTTGAAATAAACGAGTCCAAAAGAAGTTAAACTTAAAAGGATAATAATAGATAGGTAACCAAAATGCTTAAAGCAAGTAGAAACATCTTGAAGATAAATTTTTATCTCCTTTCAATTTATCCACATTTTCAATCTTTAGACTTTATCAAAGATACTAATTAAAGTAAAGTGATAAACTAAGTTAAAAAGTAAGAATGATCAAGATATGAGCGACAGGCAAAACAGTAATCGGAGTAAAAGCAAAAAATAGTAAAAGTAAATTAGACAAAGGATATAAAGCCAGGCTACTCAAAAATTTCTAATTTAAAGAACTTGCAAATACTAGTCAAATTTAGAAAGTTATTAAAACTCTAATTTGCAAATATTATAAGTAAGCAGAAAAACTTACTTAAGTTTTAAAAAACCTACTATGATATTAAAATAAAAAGGAATTAAAGCAACGCCAAATGAATATAAGAGCTTAGGGAATAAATCAGTTTCTCTATTAACTTGAGAGAAGCATCCTAGAAATCAGGGTTACATAGAAAGAAAACAAGTGTCTTAGATTAAAAATGATAACAAAAAAGAAATAAATAGTAGGATTTGGCTAAAGAATACAAAATCAAATAAGAAAAGCCTAAATATTAAATTTCTCGTTTATCTATATCAGATAATACCCCAAAAAATAAAGCAATGAGGAATTGACAAAGCACTTTGAAAGAAACTTTAGTATCTAGAAAAATATTCAAAGCATATTAACTAGACTATAATAGTAAGAACTTGTATAGAAAGACTAAGAAAAGTTAAAAAAATTGAAGAAAAGGATTAAAAAGCAGTTTATTATAAGGAAATGAAATTAAGATAATTTGTCGAAAACAGGAAATAAAAGCGAAAAGAGTAGTCAAGGTCAAAGAGAAATATGTAGGAGAGTTTAAATTAATCTATTAGTAACTCTAAAATTAGTATTTAAAGATGTTTTAGAACTTTTGAGATAGAAATAAAGTGACGATTATTATAATCATGTTTTAAAGTTCGAAAAAGTGAATAAACCAGTTCGTACTACAAAAAACGAGCAAAGAAACCTTAAACTCAGAGATGGTCTTGAATAAAAATTTTAATAGTTAGATTGAAAGGTGAAGTAGTTTCAATAAGTATGATCAGCTAATAAATTACTCATCAATCTTATAGAACATAATAAGACCTATTTCATGAACCAAAACGTACTTAGACTAGTAGATAATTTTCTCATTTTTAAAAGCTTAAAAATGAGTTAACCTAATCTTAATAACTATTTTCTTACCAGCAAAGATTTCAGACATATTCCCCTTCAATTACTTCTTCAATCAAGCTAATAATGTCTTTCGAGAATCTCTCATTTTTGTATACAAAGCGAAATTCTTCCCTCTTTTATGTTGGGTAAAGGAATAATAAAATCGATGATCTCTTAAGCAGCAATTCCACTAGGACCTGATTTTAAGCAATAGCAAGACAAAATTTAATTTTTAACCTGAATTAACAAAGTTTTGGATGAAATTCTATATGTTAAGTATTAAGCTATGAAATTAAGCTTAACAGGATTATAAAAATTATACCTATAAATTATATAGATTTATTAATAATAAAACCAGCTAAATTTAGCTTCTCATTGTCGCATATACTTATCCATTACCTGAATCGATGATTGAGTCAGTTTAACAGATAGCAGAAACAGAAATTTAATGATAAGTATAGAAAGATGTCATTATTATGCTTAAGCTGATATAGAGAAATCAGTTCGTTCAGATAAAGAAACTGAAAATAGTTAAATTAGCTAAGGGAAAATTGAGTATAGAAACGTATAATTGGATTATATACCTTAGCTTTCTAATATACTCAATTTAGTTTATTTCATAGTTTAGGCTCATTAGGAAATAGGAATAGCAAGCAGAACTGGATCGGAAAGTCATCCATTTGCTTATGATTATTTAGAATAGTAGAAGTAGAAAATGGAAAAATTATTATTTACGGAATGAATATATAAGACATATCTTTACATTCACTAAGAAATAGTTAAGTGTTATTCCTCAAGACCCCATAATATTTACCGGAAGTTTGAGAATGAATTTAGATCCCTTTGATGATTATGATGATTAAATAATTATTAGTACTTGCATAAATTAATATATTGGAAAAGTTTTAAAGCTAAAATGATAATCTATCAAGTGAAAAAGAGGATAAAAAAGAAAGTGGTAAAGATGTAATGGAATGTAAAGTACTCGATAAATAAATACAGGAGTAAGGACAAAACATAAGTGTAGGAGAAAGGCAGCTAATTTGTATAGGATGAGCAATATTAAGGTAATTTATTATATTTCAGATGCAGCAAAATATTGGTAATGGATGAAGTAACAGCTTCAATTAATTAGAAAGCAGATTAATTTATACAGTACTAATAAAAGAGAAATTCTAAGATAGAACAGTTCTAACTATAGCGCATAGAATTCATAAAATTCAAGGATATGATAAAATACTTGTCCTCAAGCAAGGTAGAGTTACCTTATTTGATACACCTAAAAAACGTGATAGGAAATTTAGAAGAGGAAAGTTTGGAAATACAAGGAAGCAAATGAATTTATATATAAAATTAAAATTTATGCTTATATAAATAAAGAATTTACATTAGACTAAAGAACAGTACTATTATTAATAACTTTTTATTAATTTAATAAAAATCTTTCAACGCTTATAAACGATGATTACTCTGTTTAGTATTTTTTTAATTTCAACAAATAATAGATCTTTACAATTAGGTGAATAAAATGATAAAAAAGAAAAACGTAAGGATTTAAATACCTGATTTAGAATACATCTCAGTAAAATGAAAGCTTTTATAAAGAAAAGAAAATTTAGTTAATAAACTTAGAAATATATTGCTGCAGCAAGAGAAATAAATTAAAATTTAATTGCGCTTTACTTAGAAAAAAATGTAGAAAGAGAAATAAAGCAGCATTTTAAAACTTTAGCAATCTATTTTTCTTAAAGAAAAATGTTATAATTATACTAAGTTCTACATTAAAAATAAATCTCATAAAGGAAAATAGATAAACTTTATATCCTATAAAATATTAGATTTTTAAATAGATGGTTATAATGATATTTTATATTTCTCTCTATTAAAGCAAAATATAAAAGCATAACAAATATGAACCTTATAGCTACTAGCTCTATTATAAGAAATAAATAAAAACTTGCTAATTTTAAATTTAGATGCTAATATTTTTATTTATTTCCAGTTATTTAATTTATAGTTATTTTCTTCTTGCTTCAAGTTCTGTATAATTGATAGTGACTTTAGTAATTATTAAATTTAGTAGGATGCAAAATTATAGAAAGAAGACTTAAAGTATTAATAAATAAATACTTAAGTGCTTTAATAATAAATTATCTATATAATTAAGCTAATATTGCTCAAATCAAATGCTAAACCTTTAATAAGGCACTCAATACATTTATTTACTTTACTGAGGAAAGATAAATCTAACTCCTACTGTCTTCATAAATCTAACTTTGAACTATGAACTTAAAATTTAGCCAATTAAAAATAAATTATCAATCATACTTTAAAGCAAAAGAAAGGTGTATACTTGCTCTGCTTAACTAAGTTATTTCTTAATTAATAAAAATCTTTTAATTTAGACTTTTTAATTTTCTTCTTTAGTAAAAGAAATATAGTATTAATGCTTAAGAAAGCTGCTATTAAATTATAAAGCATTTCTATATTTAGAAGTTAATATTAAAGCATTGCCAATAAATCTTAAGCTGATAATTAATTTCCCTTAAAATATATCTCTCTTTATACAAATTCTAGATAACTTAAGAAATTAATTATTAATTAAATAAAAATTAGTTCTACCAAATAGAAAACTTGAAAGTGATAATATATAAAAAGATTTAATTTAGATAAATGAAAAACTAAATTACTTTAAATCATAAAGTAATAGTTATCTTAGAAAATATTTAATATGGGCTATTATATTAATATTACTTATAAACACTTCTTTTCTATTTTTACCTTCAAATCAAAAATACAAAAGCAAAATTATTTTAACTTTAAACATTAGAGTTAAAACAGAAAAGAAATCTAGATATATCTAACTTATGTTTCATTTTTACTCATAGAACGTTTCTTCAAAGTAATAGTCATGAGATATTTTGCAAATTTAAGTAAAAAGCATGCTATAAATAATTTTACATCCCTAAGACTTTAAATTCTTTATATTTAAAATTTTAACATAACATAACATAATTTATTAAAGTGACTTCACTTTTATTTGATTTACCACTAATTAGTTTAGGAGTTTTAAGATGTAAATGAATCGTTCAGGTCTTCTTAAAAGATTGCTTCTTCTATTGCATATCGTGTTGTACAGATTTAACCTTTCTTGATCTTAGGAATTTTTCTTCAATCTCAATTAGGTCCTAACATCTTCATCGTCCTTCTTTTTTGAGCATTTACTATATCCAATAGTAATTAATCTCCACCGAATAATTTTTTCTTGTAAAGTCTTCCTTCTGGAGAACAGTATAATTTTGTCATATTATTTCATATCTTTCAATTATTAGATTCTTGCTTCTTCTGAAAATGCCAGCATCTTCTAAAGATGTATCCAATCTTTTAACAATAAAAACATCTTGCTTTACAATATTTCGAGTTATGTCCTATTTTTAAGCATTTTTAGCATTTTTGGAATTTTAAAAAATTGACAATTTTTTTCCGATCCGAAAAAGAATTTAAATTTTGTTCTTCTATTATTATAGGACCATTATTAAGATTATAATTGTATGGTTTATTAATTTCTACTATTTTTTGCACGTTTTTCCAGTTTTTAATTATCTTGCACCATCAAGGTTTTAATGCTTATTTCCGTTTTTAACCATTAATTTTGTTTTATAATTATTGTACAGTAAAAGTTAGAGAATCTAATCGTTAAATAAAGTCTAGAAGTGATAGTTGGATTTTTTTTCCCCGCTTCTAGGGAGTATATTTCGATTAGAGAGTTTGATGGTTAGATTTGGTGTTAGTTTTTGGTAGATGATTTCTTATAATTTTATATATATAAATTATATATTAGAATATCAAAGTTAGACTGTTATACTTGTTTGAAAAGTAAAATAAATGAAATAATTTAATCTTCTTTACGAGTTTATTTAGGAATAGCAATAAGATATAGTATTTAAGAATATTAACTAAAATATTAGTTTTAAGCATAAAAATAAAATTAAAATTAGTATAGCCAAGTATTAGGAAATAAAGCATGATAAATAGGTAAGTTAAATTAATAAATCTATTGCATCAAAAAGATGATTTGGCAATAAAAGCATTTGTAATTTCTAAGAACTATACACATATTTTAAATTAGTGTTATTGAATATTTGATTTATGCATCTAAAATTGAGTTAATTTATGGTATAATAGTAATTTAGTTTAAATAATATAATTAGAGCCAAGAAAATGAAAGTTTATAGTGAAATTGCAAGGATAGACTGAATAATATATGAAAGGCACTTATAATAATAAAATAATTAGTTTAGGTAAATAGTACATAAAGGAAATAATAATTGAATATCATAAGGTAAAGTGTTACAACGAATAGCTATTTATAGATTTGTTTTAATATCTATTAGTATATGCTAAATAAAGTTAAAATTATAAAGTATTTACTTATAAATTTAAGAGTTACTAAAATAATAATATCAAGGTTAAGTCCCTTATGCTATCTAAGCATATAAATAAATATAAAATTCTTTAGTAAACTAGTTTTCATTAATAATTAATTTATCTAATATTAAATAAAAAGTAGACATACAGTTAGCTGTTTAAGGATTATTAAAACTTAAATTCAAAAAGCTTAAGAGAAATAAATGCTATATTAAATAGAATTAAGAGCATATACAAAATTAAAACTATTATACCATATAATAAAAATATTATTTCAGAATTCTCACTATCTAAACATTTTTATATGACCAAGTGCAAAAATATTATTTACAACTTTTAGATGGTTAAAAGAAATATAATGAGCAATGTGTGTATTAAATAAAATTAAAATAATAACTAAACTAATAATAAAACTTAACTAATTTTAGGGGTAAAATTCATTTTATTATAAGTGACTACTCTGGATGAAAATCTATTTAAATAACTATTTATTATTATTTTAAAGTTAAAATTATTATGATCTAGTTAATATAGTATCTCTATTGAAGGATATAAGCAAGTCTTTAATGGTCATTAATTAACTTAAATTATTATAAAATAAAGATAAATTAAATTAAATTAATTAAATATCCTGGATATATAAGAGCAAGCAGTTATTAACTATAAGAGTAAAATAACTAATTTATTATAATTTAAGAGAAAATCAAGTTTATTAATGTTTCACTTTATTTGCTTATATACTTCTTAAGCTTTACATTTTTCTTTTACTATTATCAAAATTGGAATTTAAGAGAACCCGCTATTTGAATGCAATGAAATCTATGATTGGAAAAAATTGTTATCTAAATTAAAAAAATCTAAATATTTAAAAAATTTATAGAAGAGTGAACTAAATTTAGAATTAAGTGCTAAAATAATTTTATTAATACCTTAATCAATAAAACTAAATTATAGAAGCTAACAAAGTATAGCAAATAGACTAGATTGTTAATCTAATTTAATAATTAATATAATTTAAATTTAAATCGAGAAACTTAAAGAAAGACTATTAAAAAATAGACTTAAAGTTTATATCAGTCTTTTATCTTAGTTTTCTAGAGCTATATAGCAGTTCTAAAATTAGCAAAATTCCTTATGAAGTTGAATTTCCTCTTTTAGATAAAGGATAAAATCTTTCCTCTTTATTTTTAAAATTAATCAACTGGCTTAAGTACTAGTACTTGATGAAGGGATTTTTTGATAACTGAAAGTTAAGCCATTTTGATATAAAATTTAAAAATAAACTATAAAATAACTCTATCCTAGAAATTTAATAGAAGGAGCTAAAGTAGATTAGCCACTAAATTGATATCATACTAATCTAAGAATATCAGAAATTTAACTATTATTTTATACTCTTTTTATACCTAAATTAGAGAAAAATTCTATTAGTTAGGAAGAAAGAAGTGCTAAGCTTATAGATCAATTATTAAAAAGTAAATAGAAATTTTTACTAGGAAACTAAATTATATTGGCAGATATTGTTTTTGAGTGAAATTTTTATAAATAAAATTACTAAATTTAAGTGACTAAAATTTATAATTTGGATTCTAAAAATAAACTTCAGATAGATTTGAAGAGTAAATGCTTGAATTTATGAAGATAAAAGAATTATAAGAAAAGTCATTAAATTCTATAGTAACTTCTGGAAAAAGGAAAGATTAATTAGTTACAAAACAAGTCATGAAGATTAAATATTTTCTTCAGAATATTCCTTTATTAAAAGTTAAATATCTGAATAGAATAACTAGTGCTTTTATAATAGAAAGTATAGAGTAGGTTTTATTATTGCATCGATATAAAAACTTAAATTTGATTTCTTTAAGTAAAAGTCTTAATTAAATTTACTAAAATGCTAAATATTATATTTAGAATATAGTTTAAAGAATTATTCTTTATATATAATAAATATGCTTTATATCAATTTAACTATTTAAGTTTAATACTTATATTTTAAGTTTTAGTTTCTTAATAATTTATATTTAAGAAAGATAAATATCTTAAAAACTGGATTAAAATATTAGACTTTTATAAATCATGATACTTAGCCCTTAAATAAGCTAACGTTATACTTTAATTAAAATTATTTTCTGTAACAATTGTTGAAAAGATTACGCTAAATTTAAATTTAAATTTTTACCTAATAAAAAAGAATAGCTTTTAAATACAAAAATTTTGGTAAGTGTTATATAGATAAGTTTTACCAAACTAGATATAGTTAGTTATACCTTTTATAACTTGCAGTATTAAATCCTAAAATTAAAATATTTTTTATAATTTAATATATTATACTATTCTATGAAGTCTTTATTTAGTATAATTAACACACTTTTAAAAGGGCTGTTCCGGGAATTTAACCCGGGACCTCTCGCACCCTAAGCGAGAATCATACCACTAGACCAAACAACCTGTTAATTAAGATATAAAAAGTTCTTTAAATATGAATATTGTTTCTTTCTACTCATATTTAAGTTTTTTATTTTAGAATGAAAGAAATTAAGAATCATTTTTATGATGATTCTTAAAAAGAAAAATAGTTTTTTCGGTTTATCAACTCAATCTTTATTCCTCTAATTTTACCTCTTATAAGAAGTTTTAAAGCTAATATTTTCCAGTTTTTTGGAGTTTTAAAACTCGCGAGTCTTGATTCTCTTCGTGTTTAAATCTGCTTATCAGGATTTATTTTTGCTATTTTTTCAGGTTTCAATATGTCTAAAATTCTTTTTATCCTATATACTTCACCATTCTTCCTACATAAATCTAGTTCTTCACCTGATTCATTTTCTCTTTACCTGTTTTTATAGTCTTTATTCTTTAAATTTCTTGAAGGCAGGAAATTTTTTCCATAAGTGTCATTTAATTTTACAATAGTAGCATAATTTTCTAATCTTTGTACATTTTTCCCTTTTAGTAGTGACTTTTCAATTTCTGTATTATTTTGAAAGCTTCCCTACATTATATTAGTTCTTTTAAGTACTTTTTCTATTTTATTTTCTTATTCTTGTAATTTCTTCTATAACACTGCAGTCTATTATAAAAGTAATAATAATAAAATTAAGTTTGGCAATCTTTGAGGAATTTCACCTCTTCCTGCCGATCGCCGGATTGCTCCGGGATTTAATAAAAATGTTTAAAAATTTGATCTCCTCTCTCTTGGTTATATTGTCTTCGGTTTCATCTTCCATTCTGTTCTAATTTCTTTCTGTAGATCTTGCCGCTGCTTCATATAAAGTCTTTCTCTATCTCTTCTCTATTACAGTTGATGTTTTTTCCTTTATTGCGCTTGTAGTTTTCTTTGCTTTGTTCAGTATTAATTCTTGAAACTTAGGAACTTCCTACATCCTCTTCATAAATGTTCTCCCGAATTACAATAATAACATCTTTTCTGAATTCTTTTAGGTTTTCTTGTTTCTTCCTTTTCAATCACCATTGGATCACTTTTTTGCTTATTTTACTCTATTTTTTGTTGTAGTTACTCTTCTATTTTTTCAAGTCTATTATCCAGTTCTGTCTGTTTCTGAAGCTAATTTTGGATTAGCTACTCTGATCTTTTGATATGTTCCAAAAAGCGCTAGTTCTCTTTCCTAGGACATGAGTCTTTATTCTATTCCTTCTACTAAGTTAAACTGTTGCATTAGCTTATCATTGTCCTTCTTTGGCTTCTTAATCTCTTCCTGGAGATTTATTATCACTTTGATGAGCTATTCCATGCTCATCTGGCCAGAAGGATTAAATTATAATACCTCCTGGTACAAAGTAGACTTCGTCTTCTTTCTGAGTTTCTCCTGAGACGTTGGGGTGATTGCATGAGTGATTTTCTTAGTTTACTTCTGTTCTTCTTGAACCTATGTTCCCGATTATTAAGAAAAAGGTTAGGGTTAAGTAAAAGAAGACTGGCTGAGAGTGGCCTCTGGTTTCCTCTCCTTCTTGGAGGTGATTTAGAAAGCTTTTTTGAAGCCTTCGATTTTTTTTAGTCTATTATAGTTATTTGAGAAGTTTGAGTATGGTTGTATTTCCCTTTAATAATTGAATAATATTGATTTGAGTATAGATAAAGGTATATATAAATTTTGGTTATGTTATTGAATAGAAGAATGAATAATTATAGAACTAAGTTTACTTTTAAGGAACTAACTGTTTAATTATTGATATGATAAATGGTTTAGTTATTATAGCTATAAACTAATTTAAAAGAATACCTAAATTATAAAAATATGAACTAAAGCAGCAAAGGAATGTTGATATAGATTTGATTAATTTGATTAAATAGAGAGACATTAAATCCTTTAGTTGATATAGTTAAATGAATAATAGAAAGGAATAATATATATGTAATAATCTATATCTGTTAAGGATTAATTTATTTAAATATTAAGATAATTATAATTATTAAACTTACACTAAAGTAAAAAGTTTAAGAACATTCATTAAAATAGGTACTTCAAAAGAGACTTATGGTTTGTGGGTAAATATAATGATAAAAATTAAAGTTAGTTAAATTAAAAAATATAGAAAAATAGAAATTTTAAGAATATAATATCTTAAAGCTAGCAGTTTAAAATTAAATAATCACAAAATTATAAGCTTAACACAAAAACTATTTGGATAAATGTATAGTAAAAATGAAAGATATAATTAAAGCTAAACTTGAGAATGGTAATTAAACTATCTTTAAATATTTAAAAATATAAAAGCTTTCTTAAAAATTATTTATTGTAATATGAAAAATTTATAAATAAAACTAAAAAGAGAAAGAATATAAATATAGTAATTAGAATACAAATAAATATTACTATCACTAAAAAGGATTTATTATATAAAGTAGATTAAAATTAAATAATGTAATTAATATCCTCAATTTATATCTATCTCAGTAATATTCATTTCATATTTACTAACATTCTAAAATACTTAATCAAACGCCTAAGGGACTTCAACCCTTTACCACCAGCTTAAAAGGCTGGCGCTCTACCGACTGAGCTGGCTTATTTAATATATCTTATATTTATTAAATATTATCATTATAACAAATTAAAATAAATAAATTTGATTATAGAGCGCGTAGCACCTCGTTGGTGCGCAGCTCTTTAATAAATGTTTCAATACATGTCTATTTCTTCAAGTAAGCCTTCAGGTAATAAAAATTCTTCTCTTATTAGTTCCATATCTTCATCATTTTCTTCTTCAATATCTCTTGTTCTTCTGTCTTCTATCTATCTACGTTTTATTGATTCTTTGTTACAAGCGTCCATTATTTTTTTTTACATACTTTGCTAATTTTCGTTTTTAATTCTTTTCTTCTTAATCAAGCTTTTATAAACTCATAAAAACTATCCTTTTCCTGCTCTATAATCTTTTCCTATTTCTTTTTTTCATTCAATTTTCTTTTCTAAGTATCCTTTTTTTCTTTTTTCTAATATGTTTTTGATATAATCTTTTATTATCAAGTCAGTTTTAGCTCTTTTTTACTCTTCTTAGGTTCTAATGAATTTTTCGAATTTTGCCGTACCTCATATTATATCAAATAGTTCCATTCCTTGTCTTTCTACTCCTATTGTTTTTAACTTTCTAATACATATTTATCTACTTTCTTTGTATTCTGAGATAATAAAAATGGAGAACACGGGTATCGATCCCGTTGCCTCTCGCATGCAAAGCGAGCGGTCTTGCATTTGAGCTAGTTCCCCTTGATAAATATAGATTTGGTTTTCTTAAATACATAAAAGAGGGATTATAATTAGTATTATAGATTAATAAAGGATTATAATTTATTTATTTAGCTATATTTTAATTATTTATTATGAGTTTTAAAATAGTTTCATTATTTGCTTAATAGCTATATTGCTATGTAATTGTAAAATCTATATTATGATTGTGGTGCTCTAAGATAATATAATGGTTTCATTATTTTTATTATTATACTTTTTATTATTTGAATGAACTGCAATGTTTATAATTAAATATTTAGCTTTTAATTAAGCTTTTATTTTATTTTTATTCAAATTCATTTAATCAATCTTTTCAATTTTTATAAGCATCAGCAATCATTTTTCCTTCATTATGTATTATTGAGTCATAAGTTCCAAAATATTTTTATAATTAAGTTTTATATAAATTAATTCATTTGAGCATCTGCTTATAAATCATATTTTATAATTAACAAATTTAGAATCACTATTTAATCTCAAAAATACTTAATTGCTAGAAAGTAACTGGATTGCTTTTTTCTTAATATATATCTAATATGCTGATAAACCTTTTGCATTAAAATGTTTTAATGTTTGCTATTTAACACAAGTATTAGAATCTTATCTTGTTTAGCAATCTAGAATTGCCTGAAGAACATTTTTACTCTCTGCTGGAATTCCTTAGAAAATAAATCAATTAAGAAGGCATTAGTTCTTGAATGTTAAGTCTTAGTACTAGTTAACTCTGCACTAATTTATTGGCTTTTCCTATATTAAAATTGATAAAAATTAGAATAAACACTATATTCTACTATTCTGCTCCTTGTCTTTCTAAAATAAAAGCTAAATAATGTTTCTAATAGTAGTTATGTTTCTGTATAGCTTACTTAGATAATGAATATGCAAATATAAAAAAGAAAAGGTAAATTTAAAAGTTTGATTATAAATAAATATGGAAATGATAATAATAAGAAATAAAGATTTATAAGAATAATATTTTAAACCATGTAATAATGCTATCCTATTATTTTATTTAGTTATATCATTTAATTATTAAATATTAAGTCTATCAATTCTTTTTAAGTCTTCAACTAAAGTCTTCCTATTCTAAATCCATTTCTTCTATTTCGTTTAACTTCTTAGAAAAGCTATAGTAAATTACTATTTTTTTTAATTTTTGGCTTAACTTAACGATATATTCTTCTTTTAATTTAGAACAACCAGATAAATTTAATTTTTTTAAATTATTCCAAATTTAATATTAAAATCCTTATTCATCTTATAAAGGAAACGCTTCTTAGTTTATTTCTCTATTATAACTTAAGTCTAAGTAATCAAGCTAGTTACAGTTTTTCATTATTTAAATAACATCTTCGTTACCTAAATTGCAATAAGCTAACAATAGTTCTTTTAAAGTTAATATTTTTACTATTTCATTAATTCAATTTTTCTGGTTTATTTCACATAATTAAAATTTAATACTCTGTATTTATTAGCAATAAGTATTTAATATATTGAAAGTATCTTTTTATAATCCTTGCATATCAATAAGTTAAATTTCTTTTAATTTCTAGCAATTTTGTAATATAAAATTAATAGTTTATGGTTCAAGTTAATAAAGTTTCTCTAATTATAAATATTAAATGTTCTTATTATAAATTTCTATTTAATGAAATGTCTAATCTTAAATATTATCTTAATTGTTAAGTTCCAATTACTTTAAATTAGGAGATTTTATAAATATCAATTATAAAATGTCATCTATTAAATTATTACAACTCTAAATGCTAACACTCACAAGTTAAAGTAACTTTTTATTTTAAGAGCTTTAATCTTATTCTACTGCTTAAATTCCCTAAGCTAAACTGGAATACTTTAAATGTTAATCATCTATAACAGTGATATTAATCAAGGATAATGATGCTAAGAAGGGAGAGTTATATAGCACTAACTTGATAAATTGATTACTTATTTATACAGGTCCATGTAAGTATAATTACTATAACTTAAATTATTCTTAAATCTAGAAGTTAATATTACTCATTAGCTGCTATTCTTTTTCTTATATTTATACATTTTCTTATTCATCCTCTTCAATTTCTCAATTGTATAAGCTGAGATCTTTCAAATTTTTAGATCTACAAACTAAAAGAATAAATCAATAAGAATTATAAAATTTTATATTACTAATACTAATAGTTTATAAACTGTTTTGCCAATAAAAGAATTCTTAAGTTTCTTACACTGAAGTATCTTTACATTCTATATCTAAATTTTATAGTTAAGAACCCCCAAATTTATTTAATCATTTTTTTAATGTTTCAAGTTTTATAAGTGAAATAGTAATTAGATTAGGACAAAATTCTACTATACTTTATATATCAAAGGTATAGTAAATGCTAATATATTTTAGATTTTATCCCTTTAATTATAGAAAACTCTTTATCTTTTCATATTCTAATTTAGTACTTTATAAATTTAGACTTTTCAAATTCAAGTTTTAGCAAGAATCTAGCAAGAATTATCCTGTTAATTACTATGTGTTATATAAGTAAATTAATTCTAGCTTAGGTAATTATTGTAAAAACCATAAAGATTAATCATTTAAATCTCCGTCGATTCTTAGGTATCTTAGCTAGCTAAAATGAGAAATAATAAAGCATAAGTTATTATTTAAGTTTATCTCTTTTAAATTCAAATCTTTAATTTATAGTTATTAATTGTTTCTTAAGCCTTGCAGTCTTTATTAGATACTAACTAACAATATATCAGAAATCTAATTTTTCAATCTTTCGGGAAATTTATAAGTGCTTATTGTTAAAGTCTCTAAATCAGATATAGATATTTACTTTAAAGTTCATTTAACTTAGCCTTTGGTAATTTACTTATCTTCTTAATTATTACCAATTGTTAGAAACCTATAAAAGTACCTATATTAGTTGAAATATCTATTGACTTATTGCAGAATAGCAATGTCTTTATTTTCTAAGAACTTAATAGTGTAATTTATAATATTTTGATTCTTCCAAACTTTTTATATTTAACTCTCCTTCACTTTTTAGTTTTATACTTAAAGCTCAATTTTATTTATCCCAATTGTATCTTCTTAGTTTCCCAGCGTATTTAGTTACTGATTGAAATCTTAGTTTATATCTTGCTTCAATTCTGTTCTTTGATTTTCTGCTTTAAAACTATTTTGAAGCTTTGCTTCTTCGTTTCGTCCTAATCCTTTATCCTTCTAAGGTTGAGATGAAGACGTAGCCTAGTTTTACTGATGTTCAGTTAGCTATATCTAGGATTATTCCTTCTAGCTAGTTTGTTCTTTGTTATTAACACAAAAAGCTTCCATTTTATATAGTAAAAGGTAGTGTGGTTGAAATAAGGTATTTACATTGTAATTAGATAATTCTAAAGAGAATTGTAGAGTAAATTCTAAAGTAAAGTATAGTTATAAAGACACTAATACTTTATATTTAACTATTACTAAATCAGTTACTTCTATTCTTCTTAATTAACTACTATATACATCTCTACTTTATACTCTTACCTATATCTACTTACTATCTATTTCTCTACTTTAG
>CAMPDV010001710.1:0-96450 GCA_946699065.1 Loxodes magnus
ATTACTTCTCAAAGCATACTCCTTGAAAATGAAACTCTACCTTCTTTTCTTACTTTACTTCTTCACTTTTATAAATACTTATTACTACTCAAAGCATACTCCTTTAAACTGAAACTCTACCTTCTTTTCTTACTTTACTTCTTCACTTTTCTAAATACTTATTACTTCTCAAAGCATACTACTTAAAACTGAAACTCTTTCTACTTTTCTTACTTTACTTCTTCACTTTTCTAAATACTTATTACTTCTCAAAGCATACTCCTTTAAACTGAAATTCTATCTTCTTTTCTTACTTTACTTCTTCACTTTTCTAAATACTTATTACTTCTCAAAGCATACTCCTTTAAACTGAAACTCTACCTTATTTTCTTACTTTACTTCTTCACTTTTCTTCATAGTTATTACTTCTCAAAGCATACTCCTTGAAAATGAAACTCTACCTTCTTTTCTTACTTTACTTCTTCACTTTTCTAAATACTTATTACTTCTCAAAGCATACTCCTTTAAACTGAAATTCTACCTTCTTTTCTTACTTTACTTCTTCACTTTTATAAATACTTATTACTTCTCAAAGCATACTCCTTTAAACTGAAACTCTACCTTATTTTCTTACTTTACTTCTTCACTTTTCTAAATACTTATTACTTCTCAAAGCATACTACTTAAAACTGAAACTCTACCTTCTTTTCTTACTTTACTTCTTCACTTTTCTAAATACTTATTACTTCTCAAAACATACTACTTAAAACTGAAACTCTACCTTCTTTTCTTAATTTACTTCTTCACTTTTCTAAATACTTATTACTTCTCAAAGCATACTACTTAAAACTGAAATTCTACCTTCTTTTCTTACTTTACTTCTTCACTTTTCTAAATACTTATTACTTCTCAAAACATACTACTTAAAACTGAAACTCTACCTTCTTTTCTTACTTTACTTCTTCACTTTTCTAAATACTTATTACTTCTCAAAGCATACTCCTTTAAACTGAAACTCTACCTTCTTTTCTTACTTTACTTCTTCACTTTTCTAAATACTTATTACTTCTCAAAGCATACTCCTTGAAAATGAAACTCTACCTTCTTTTCTTACTTTACTTCTTCACTTTTCTAAATACTTATTACTTCTCAAAGCATACTCCTTGAAAATGAAATTCTTTCTTCTTTTCTTACTTTACTTCTTCACTTTTCTAAATACTTATTACTTCTCAAAACATACTTATTCAAACTGAAATTCTACCTTCTTTTCTTACTTTACTTCTTCACTTTTCTAAATACTTATTACTTCTCAAAGCATACTCCTTGAAAATGAAACTCTACCTTCTTTTCTTACTTTACTTCTTCACTTTTCTAAATACTTATTACTTCTCAAAACATACTTATTCAAACTGAAATTCTATCTTATTTTCTTACTTTACTTCTTCACTTTTCTAAATACTTATTACTTCTCAAAGCATACTCCTTTAAACTGAAACTCTACCTTCTTTTCTTACTTTACTTCTTCACTTTTCTAAATACTTATTACTTCTCAAAGCATACTCCTTTAAACTGAAACTCTACCTTATTTTCTTACTTTACTTCTTCACTTTTCTAAATACTTATTACTTCTCAAAGCATACTACTTAAAACTGAAACTCTTTCTACTTTTCTTACTTTACTTCTTCACTTTTCTAAATACTTATTACTTCTCAAAGCATACTCCTTTAAACTGAAATTCTACCTTCTTTTCTTACTTTACTTCTTCACTTTTCTAAATACTTATTACTTCTCAAAACATACTTATTCAAACTGAAACTCTACCTTATTTTCTTACTTTACTTCTTCACTTTTCTAAATACTTATTACTTCTCAAAGCATACTCCTTAAAACAGAAACTCTACCTTATTTTCTTACTTTACTTCTTCACTTTTATAAATACTTATTACTACTCAAAGCATACTACTTAAAACTGAAACTCTTTCTACTTTTCTTACTTTACTTCTTCACTTTTCTAAATACTTATTACTTCTCAAAGCATACTCCTTTAAACTGAAATTCTACCTTCTTTTCTTACTTTACTTCTTCACTTTTCTAAATACTTATTACTTCTCAAAGCATACTCCTTTAAACTGAAACTCTACCTTATTTTCTTACTTTACTTCTTCACTTTTCTAAATACTTATTACTTCTCAAAGCATACTCCTTAAAACAGAAACTCTACCTTATTTTCTTACTTTACTTCTTCACTTTTATAAATACTTATTACTACTCAAAGCATACTCCTTTAAACTGAAACTCTACCTTCTTTTCTTACTTTACTTCTTCACTTTTCTAAATACTTATTACTTCTCAAAGCATACTCCTTTAAACTGAAACTCTACCTTATTTTCTTACTTTACTTCTTCACTTTTCTAAATACTTATTACTTCTCAAAGCATACTCCTTTAAACTGAAATTCTACCTTCTTTTCTTACTTTACTTCTTCACTTTTCTAAATACTTATTACTTCTCAAAACATACTTATTCAAACTGAAATTCTACCTTCTTTTCTTACTTTACTTCTTCACTTTTCTAAATACTTATTACTTCTCAAAGCATACTCCTTGAAAATGAAACTCTACCTTCTTTTCTTACTTTACTTCTTCACTTTTATAAATACTTATTACTTCTCAAAACATACTCCTTTAAACTGAAACTCTACCTTATTTTCTTACTTTACTTCTTCACTTTTCTAAATACTTATTACTTCTCAAAGCATACTCCTTTAAACTGAAACTCTACCTTATTTTCTTACTTTACTTCTTCACTTTTCTAAATACTTATTACTTCTCAAAGCATACTCCTTTAAACTGAAATTCTTTCTTCTTTTCTTACTTTACTTCTTCACTTTTCTAAATACTTATTACTTCTCAAAACATACTTATTCAAACTGAAATTCTACCTTCTTTTCTTACTTTACTTCTTCACTTTTCTAAATACTTATTACTTCTCAAAGCATACTCCTTGAAAATGAAACTCTACCTTCTTTTCTTACTTTACTTCTTCACTTTTCTTCATAGTTATTACTTCTCAAAGCATACTCCTTGAAAATGAAACTCTACCTTCTTTTCTTACTTTACTTCTTCACTTTTCTAAATACTTATTACTTCTCAAAGCATACTACTTAAAACTGAAACTATACCTTCTTTTCTTACTTTACTTCTTCACTTTTCTAAATACTTATTACTTCTCAAAACATACTACTTAAAACTGAAACTCTTTCTACTTTTCTTACTTTACTTCTTCACTTTTCTAAATACTTATTACTTCTCAAAGCATACTCCTTAAAACAGAAACTCTACCTTATTTTCTTACTTTACTTCTTCACTTTTCTTCATAGTTATTACTTCTCAAAGCATACTCCTTAAAACAGAAACTCTACCTTATTTTCTTACTTTACTTCTTCACTTTTCTAAATTCTTATTACTTCTAAAAACATACTTATTCAAACTTAAACTCTACCTTATTTTCTTACTTTACTTCCTCACTTTTCTAAATTCTTAATACTTCTCAAAGTAAACTCCTTTAAACTGAAATTCTACCTTCTTTTCTTACTTTACTTCTTCACTTTTCTAAATACTTATTACTTCTCAAAGCATACTCCTTTAAACTGAAATTCTTTCTTCTTTTCTTACTTTACTTCTTCACTTTTCTAAATACTTATTACTTCTCAAAGCATACTACTTGAAAATGAAACTCTACCTTCTTTTCTTACTTTACTTCTTCGCTTTTCTAAATACTTATTACTACTCAAAGCATACTCCTTTAAACTGAAACTCTACCTTCTTTTCTTACTTTACTTCTTCACTTTTCTAAATACTTATTACTTCTCAAAACATACTACTTAAAACTTAAACTCTACCTTATTTTCTTACTTTACTTCTTCACTTTTCTAAATACTTATTACTTCTCAAAACATACTACTTAAAACTGAAATTCTACCTTATTTTCTTACTTTACTTCTTCACTTTTCTTCATAGTTATTACTTCTCAAAGCATACTCCTTGAAAATGAAACTCTACCTTCTTTTCTTACTTTACTTCTTCACTTTTCTAAATACTTATTACTTCTCAAAGCATACTCCTTTAAACTGAAACTCTACCTTATTTTCTTACTTTACTTCTTCACTTTTCTAAATACTTATTACTTCTCAAAGCATACTCCTTAAAACTGAAACTCTACCTTCTTTTCTTACTTTACTTCTTCACTTTTCTAAATACTTATTACTTCTCAAAGCATACTCCTTTAAACTGAAACTCTACCTTCTTTTCTTACTTTACTTCTTCACTTTTCTAAATACTTATTACTTCTCAAAACATACTTATTCAAACTGAAATTCTACCTTCTTTTCTTACTTTACTTCTTCACTTTTCTAAATACTTATTACTTCTCAAAGCATACTACTTAAAACTGAAACTCTACCTTCTTTTCTTACTTTACTTCTTCACTTTTCTAAATACTTATTACTTCTCAAAACATACTACTTAAAACTGAAACTCTTTCTACTTTTCTTACTTTACTTCTTCACTTTTCTAAATACTTATTACTTCTCAAAGCATACTCCTTAAAACAGAAACTCTACCTTATTTTCTTACTTTACTTCTTCACTTTTCTAAATACTTATTACTTCTCAAAACATACTCCTTTAAACTGAAACTCTACCTTCTTTTCTTACTTTACTTCTTCACTTTTCTAAATACTTATTACTTCTCAAAGCATACTACTTAAAAATGAAACTCTTTCTACTTTTCTTACTTTACTTCTTCACTTTTCTAAATACTTATTACTTCTCAAAGCATACTCCTTTAAACTGAAATTCTACCTTCTTTTCTTAATTTACTTCTTCACTTTTCTAAATACTTATTACTTCTCAAAGCATACTCCTTTAAACTGAAACTCTTTCTACTTTTCTTACTTTACTTCTTCACTTTTCTAAATACTTATTACTTCTCAAAGCATACTCCTTAAAACTGAAATTCTTTCTTCTTTTCTTACTTTACTTCTTCACTTTTCTAAATACTTATTACTTCTCAAAGCATACTCCTTTAAACTGAAACTCTACCTTATTTTCTTACTTTACTTCTTCACTTTTCTTCATAGTTATTACTTCTCAAAGCATACTCCTTGAAAATGAAACTCTACCTTCTTTTCTTACTTTACTTCTTCACTTTTCTAAATACTTATTACTACTCAAAGCATACTCCTTTAAACTGAAACTCTACCTTCTTTTCTTACTTTACTTCTTCACTTTTCTAAATACTTATTACTTCTCAAAGCATACTCCTTTAAACTGAAACTCTACCTTATTTTCTTACTTTACTTCTTCACTTTTCTAAATACTTATTACTTCTCAAAGCATACTCCTTTAAACTGAAATTCTTTCTTCTTTTCTTACTTTACTTCTTCACTTTTCTAAATACTTATTAATTCTCAAAACATACTTATTCAAACTGAAATTCTACCTTCTTTTCTTACTTTACTTCTTCACTTTTCTAAATACTTATTACTTCTCAAAGCATACTCCTTGAAAATGAAACTCTACCTTCTTTTCTTACTTTACTTCTTCACTTTTATAAATACTTATTACTACTCAAAGCATACTCCTTTAAACTGAAACTCTACCTTATTTTCTTACTTTACTTCTTCACTTTTCTAAATACTTATTACTTCTCAAAGCATACTCCTTTAAACTTAAACTCTTCCTTATTTTCTTACTTTACTTCTTCACTTTTCTAAATACTTATTACTTCTCAAAGCATACTCCTTTAAACTGAAATTCTTTCTTCTTTTCTTACTTTACTTCTTCACTTTTCTAAATACTTATTACTTCTCAAAGCATACTCCTTAAAACAGAAACTCTACCTTATTTTCTTACTTTACTTCTTCACTTTTCTTCATAGTTATTACTTCTCAAAACATACTACTTAAAACTTAAACTCTACCTTATTTTCTTACTTTACTTCTTCACTTTTCTAAATACTTATTACTTCTCAAAACATACTCCTTTAAACTGAAATTCTTTCTTCTTTTCTTACTTTACTTCTTCACTTTTCTAAATACTTATTACTTCTCAAAACATTCTTATTCAAACTGAAATTCTACCTTATTTTCTTACTTTACTTCTTCACTTTTCTAAATACTTATTACTTCTCAAAGCATACTCCTTAAAACTGAAACTCTACCTTCTTTTCTTACTTTACTTCTTCACTTTTCTAAATACTTATTACTTCTCAAAGCATACTCCTTTAAACTGAAACTCTACCTTATTTTCTTACTTTACTTCTTCACTTTTCTTCATAGTTATTACTTCTCAAAACATACTACTTAAAACTTAAACTCTACCTTCTTTTCTTACTTTACTTCTTCACTTTTCTAAATACTTATTACTTCTCAAAGCATACTCCTTTAAACTGAAACTCTACCTTCTTTTCTTACTTTACTTCTTCACTTTTCTAAATACTTATTACTTCTCAAAACATACTTATTCAAACTGAAATTCTTTCTTCTTTTCTTACTTTACTTCTTCACTTTTCTAAATACTTATTACTTCTCAAAGCATACTCCTTAAAACAGAAACTCTACCTTATTTTCTTACTTTACTTCTTCACTTTTCTTCATAGTTATTACTTCTCAAAACATACTACTTAAAACTTAAACTCTACCTTCTTTTCTTACTTTACTTCTTCACTTTTCTAAATACTTATTACTTCTCAAAGCATACTCCTTTAAACTGAAATTCTTTCTTCTTTTCTTACTTTACTTCTTCACTTTTCTAAATACTTATTACTTCTCAAAGCATACTCCTTTAAACTGAAACTCTACCTTCTTTTCTTACTTTACTTCTTCACTTTTCTTCATAGTTATTACTTCTCAAAGCATACTCCTTGAAAATGAAACTCTACCTTCTTTTCTTACTTTACTTCTTCACTTTTCTAAATACTTATTACTACTCAAAGCATACTACTTAAAACTGAAACTCTTTCTACTTTTCTTACTTTACTTCTTCACTTTTCTAAATACTTATTACTTCTCAAAGCATACTCCTTTAAACTGAAACTCTACCTTATTTTCTTACTTTACTTCTTCACTTTTCTAAATACTTATTACTTCTCAAAGCATACTCCTTTAAACTGAAATTCTTTCTTCTTTTCTTACTTTACTTCTTCACTTTTCTAAATACTTATTACTTCTCAAAGCATACTCCTTTAAACTGAAATTCTACCTTCTTTTCTTACTTTACTTCTTCACTTTTCTAAATACTTATTACTTCTCAAAGCATACTACTTAAAACTGAAACTCTTTCTACTTTTCTTACTTTACTTCTTCACTTTTCTAAATACTTATTACTTCTCAAAGCATACTCCTTTAAACTGAAACTCTACCTTATTTTCTTACTTTACTTCTTCACTTTTCTTCATAGTTATTACTTCTCAAAGCATACTCCTAGAAAATGAAACTCTACCTTCTTTTCTTACTTTACTTCTTCACTTTTCTAAATACTTATTACTACTCAAAGCATACTCCTTTAAACTGAAACTCTACCTTCTTTTCTTACTTTACTTCTTCACTTTTCTAAATACTTATTACTTCTCAAAGCATACTCCTTTAAACTGAAACTCTACCTTATTTTCTTACTTTACTTCTTCACTTTTCTAAATACTTATTACTTCTCAAAGCATACTCCTTAAAACTGAAACTCTACCTTCTTTTCTTACTTTACTTCTTCACTTTTCTAAATACTTATTACTTCTCAAAGCATACTCCTTTAAACTGAAACTCTACCTTCTTTTCTTACTTTACTTCTTCACTTTTCTAAATACTTATTACTTCTCAAAACATACTTATTCAAACTGAAATTCTACCTTCTTTTCTTACTTTACTTCTTCACTTTTCTAAATACTTATTACTTCTCAAAGCATACTACTTAAAACTGAAACTCTACCTTCTTTTCTTACTTTACTTCTTCACTTTTCTAAATACTTATTACTTCTCAAAACATACTACTTAAAACTGAAACTCTTTCTACTTTTCTTACTTTACTTCTTCACTTTTCTAAATACTTATTACTTCTCAAAGCATACTCCTTAAAACAGAAACTCTACCTTATTTTCTTACTTTACTTCTTCACTTTTCTAAATACTTATTACTTCTCAAAACATACTCCTTTAAACTGAAACTCTACCTTCTTTTCTTACTTTACTTCTTCACTTTTCTAAATACTTATTACTTCTCAAAGCATACTCCTTTAAACTGAAATTCTACCTTCTTTTCTTACTTTACTTCTTCACTTTTCTAAATACTTATTACTTCTCAAAACATACTACTTAAAACTGAAACTCTTTCTACTTTTCTTACTTTACTTCTTCACTTTTCTAAATACTTATTACTTCTCAAAGCATACTCCTTAAAACAGAAACTCTACCTTATTTTCTTACTTTACTTCTTCACTTTTCTTCATAGTTATTACTTCTCAAAGCATACTCCTTAAAACAGAAACTCTACCTTATTTTCTTACTTTACTTCTTCACTTTTCTAAATTCTTATTACTTCTAAAAACATACTTATTCAAACTTAAACTCTACCTTATTTTCTTACTTTACTTCCTCACTTTTCTAAATACTTATTACTTCTCAAAGCATACTCCTTTAAAATGAAACTCTACCTTCTTTTCTTACTTTACTTCTTCGCTTTTCTAAATACTTATTACTTCTCAAAGCATACTCCTTTAAACTGAAATTCTTTCTTCTTTTCTTACTTTACTTCTTCACTTTTCTTCATAGTTATTACTTCTCAAAGCATACTCCTTGAAAATGAAACTCTACCTTCTTTTCTTACTTTACTTCTTCACTTTTCTAAATACTTATTACTTCTCAAAGCATACTCCTTTAAACTGAAATTCTTTCTTCTTTTCTTACTTTACTTCTTCACTTTTCTAAATACTTATTACTTCTCAAAACATACTTATTCAAACTGAAATTCTACCTTCTTTTCTTACTTTACTTCTTCACTTTTCTAAATACTTATTACTTCTCAAAGCATACTACTTAAAACTGAAATTCTACCTTCTTTTCTTACTTTACTTCTTCACTTTTATAAATACTTATTACTTCTCAAAGCATACTTATTCAAACTGAAACTCTACCTTATTTTCTTACTTTACTTCTTCACTTTTCTAAATACTTATTACTTCTCAAAGCATACTCCTTAAAACAGAAACTCTACCTTATTTTCTTACTTTACTTCTTCACTTTTCTTCATAGTTATTACTTCTCAAAGCATACTCCTTGAAAATGAAACTCTACCTTCTTTTCTTACTTTACTTCTTCACTTTTATAAATACTTATTACTACTCAAAGCATACTCCTTTAAACTGAAACTCTACCTTCTTTTCTTACTTTACTTCTTCACTTTTCTAAATACTTATTACTTCTCAAAGCATACTACTTAAAACTGAAACTCTTTCTACTTTTCTTACTTTACTTCTTCACTTTTCTAAATACTTATTACTTCTCAAAACATACTTATTCAAACTGAAATTCTATCTTCTTTTCTTACTTTACTTCTTCACTTTTCTAAATACTTATTACTTCTCAAAGCATACTCCTTGAAAATGAAACTCTACCTTCTTTTCTTACTTTACTTCTTCGCTTTTCTAAATTCTTATTACTACTCAAAGCATATTCCTTGAAAATGAAACTCTACCTTATTTTCTTACTTTACTTCTTCACTTTTCTAAATACTTATTACTTCTCAAAGCATACTCCTTTAAACTGAAATTCTTTCTTCTTTTCTTACTTTACTTCTTCACTTTTCTAAATACTTATTACTTCTCAAAACATACTTATTCAAACTGAAATTCTACCTTCTTTTCTTACTTTACTTCTTCACTTTTCTAAATACTTATTACTTCTCAAAGCATACTCCTTGAAAATGAAACTCTACCTTCTTTTCTTACTTTACTTCTTCACTTTTCTAAATACTTATTACTTCTCAAAGCATACTCCTTTAAACTGAAACTCTACCTTCTTTTCTTACTTTACTTCTTCACTTTTCTAAATACTTATTACTTCTCAAAGCATACTACTTAAAACTGAAACTCTACCTTCTTTTCTTACTTTACTTCTTCACTTTTCTAAATACTTATTACTTCTCAAAACATACTACTTAAAACTGAAACTCTACCTTCTTTTCTTACTTTACTTCTTCACTTTTCTAAATACTTATTACTACTCAAAGCATACTCCTTTAAACTGAAATTCTACCTTCTTTTCTTACTTTACTTCTTCACTTTTCTAAATACTTATTACTTCTCAAAGCATACTCCTTTAAACTGAAATTCTACCTTCTTTTCTTACTTTACTTCTTCACTTTTCTAAATACTTATTACTTCTCAAAACATACTACTTAAAACTGAAACTCTTTCTACTTTTCTTACTTTACTTCTTCACTTTTCTAAATACTTATTACTTCTCAAAGCATACTCCTTGAAAATGAAACTCTACCTTCTTTTCTTACTTTACTTCTTCACTTTTATAAATACTTATTACTACTCAAAGCATACTCCTTTAAACTGAAACTCTACCTTCTTTTCTTACTTTACTTCTTCACTTTTCTAAATACTTATTACTTCTCAAAGCATACTACTTAAAACTGAAACTCTACCTTCTTTTCTTACTTTACTTCTTCACTTTTCTAAATACTTATTACTTCTCAAAGCATACTTATTCAAACTGAAACTCTACCTTCTTTTCTTACTTTACTTCTTCACTTTTCTAAATACTTATTACTTCTCAAAGCATACTACTTAAAACTGAAATTCTACCTTCTTTTCTTACTTTACTTCTTCACTTTTATAAATACTTATTACTTCTCAAAGCATACTTATTCAAACTGAAACTCTACCTTATTTTCTTACTTTACTTCTTCACTTTTCTAAATACTTATTACTTCTCAAAGCATACTCCTTAAAACAGAAACTCTACCTTATTTTCTTACTTTACTTCTTCACTTTTCTTCATAGTTATTACTTCTCAAAGCATACTCCTTGAAAATGAAACTCTACCTTCTTTTCTTACTTTACTTCTTCACTTTTATAAATACTTATTACTACTCAAAGCATACTCCTTTAAACTGAAACTCTACCTTCTTTTCTTACTTTACTTCTTCACTTTTCTAAATACTTATTACTTCTCAAAGCATACTACTTAAAACTGAAACTCTTTCTACTTTTCTTACTTTACTTCTTCACTTTTCTAAATACTTATTACTTCTCAAAACATACTTATTCAAACTGAAATTCTATCTTCTTTTCTTACTTTACTTCTTCACTTTTCTAAATACTTATTACTTCTCAAAGCATACTCCTTGAAAATGAAACTCTACCTTCTTTTCTTACTTTACTTCTTCGCTTTTCTAAATTCTTATTACTACTCAAAGCATATTCCTTGAAAATGAAACTCTACCTTATTTTCTTACTTTACTTCTTCACTTTTCTAAATACTTATTACTTCTCAAAGCATACTCCTTTAAACTGAAATTCTTTCTTCTTTTCTTACTTTACTTCTTCACTTTTCTAAATACTTATTACTTCTCAAAACATACTTATTCAAACTGAAATTCTACCTTCTTTTCTTACTTTACTTCTTCACTTTTCTAAATACTTATTACTTCTCAAAGCATACTCCTTGAAAATGAAACTCTACCTTCTTTTCTTACTTTACTTCTTCACTTTTCTAAATACTTATTACTTCTCAAAGCATACTCCTTTAAACTGAAACTCTACCTTATTTTCTTACTTTACTTCTTCACTTTTCTAAATACTTATTACTTCTCAAAGCATACTACTTAAAACTGAAACTCTACCTTCTTTTCTTACTTTACTTCTTCACTTTTCTAAATACTTATTACTTCTCAAAACATACTACTTAAAACTGAAACTCTACCTTCTTTTCTTACTTTACTTCTTCACTTTTCTAAATACTTATTACTACTCAAAGCATACTCCTTTAAACTGAAATTCTACCTTCTTTTCTTACTTTACTTCTTCACTTTTCTAAATACTTATTACTTCTCAAAGCATACTCCTTTAAACTGAAATTCTACCTTCTTTTCTTACTTTACTTCTTCACTTTTCTAAATACTTATTACTTCTCAAAACATACTACTTAAAACTGAAACTCTTTCTACTTTTCTTACTTTACTTCTTCACTTTTCTAAATACTTATTACTTCTCAAAGCATACTCCTTGAAAATGAAACTCTACCTTCTTTTCTTACTTTACTTCTTCACTTTTATAAATACTTATTACTACTCAAAGCATACTCCTTTAAACTGAAACTCTACCTTCTTTTCTTACTTTACTTCTTCACTTTTCTAAATACTTATTACTTCTCAAAGCATACTACTTAAAACTGAAACTCTACCTTCTTTTCTTACTTTACTTCTTCACTTTTCTAAATACTTATTACTTCTCAAAACATACTACTTAAAACTGAAACTCTACCTTCTTTTCTTACTTTACTTCTTCACTTTTCTAAATACTTATTACTTCTCAAAGCATACTCCTTTAAACTGAAACTCTACCTTCTTTTCTTACTTTACTTCTTCACTTTTCTAAATACTTATTACTTCTCAAAGCATACTCCTTAAAACAGAAACTCTACCTTATTTTCTTACTTTACTTCTTCACTTTTCTTCATAGTTATTACTTCTCAAAGCATACTCCTTGAAAATGAAACTCTACCTTCTTTTCTTACTTTACTTCTTCACTTTTATAAATACTTATTACTACTCAAAGCATACTCCTTTAAACTGAAACTCTACCTTCTTTTCTTACTTTACTTCTTCACTTTTCTAAATACTTATTACTTCTCAAAGCATACTCCTTTAAACTGAAATTCTACCTTCTTTTCTTACTTTACTTCTTCACTTTTCTAAATACTTATTACTTCTCAAAGCATACTCCTTTAAACTGAAATTCTACCTTCTTTTCTTACTTTACTTCTTCACTTTTCTAAATACTTATTACTTCTCAAAGCATACTCCTTGAAAATGAAACTCTACCTTCTTTTCTTACTTTACTTCTTCACTTTTCTAAATACTTATTACTTCTCAAAGCATACTCCTTTAAACTGAAATTCTTTCTTCTTTTCTTACTTTACTTCTTCACTTTTCTAAATACTTATTACTTCTCAAAGCATACTCCTTAAAACAGAAACTCTACCTTATTTTCTTACTTTACTTCTTCACTTTTCTTCATAGTTATTACTTCTCAAAGCATACTCCTTGAAAATGAAACTCTACCTTCTTTTCTTACTTTACTTCTTCACTTTTCTAAATACTTATTACTTCTCAAAGCATACTCCTTTAAACTGAAATTCTTTCTTCTTTTCTTACTTTACTTCTTCACTTTTCTAAATACTTATTACTTCTCAAAACATACTACTTAAAACTGAAACTCTACCTTCTTTTCTTACTTTACTTCTTCACTTTTCTAAATACTTATTACTTCTCAAAGCATACTCCTTTAAACTGAAACTCTACCTTCTTTTCTTACTTTACTTCTTCGCTTTTCTAAATTCTTATTACTACTCAAAGCATATTCCTTGAAAATGAAACTCTACCTTATTTTCTTACTTTACTTCTTCACTTTTCTAAATACTTATTACTTCTCAAAACATACTTATTCAAACTTAAACTCTTCCTTATTTTCTTACTTTACTTCTTCACTTTTCTAAATACTTATTACTTCTCAAAGCATACTCCTTTAAACTGAAATTCTACCTTCTTTTCTTACTTTACTTCTTCACTTTTCTAAATACTTATTACTTCTCAAAGCATACTCCTTTAAACTGAAACTCTACCTTATTTTCTTACTTTACTTCTTCACTTTTCTAAATACTTATTACTTCTCAAAGCATACTACTTAAAACTGAAACTCTTTCTACTTTTCTTACTTTACTTCTTCACTTTTCTAAATACTTATTACTTCTCAAAGCATACTCCTTTAAACTGAAACTCTACCTTATTTTCTTACTTTACTTCTTCACTTTTCTAAATACTTATTACTTCTCAAAGCATACTCCTTTAAACTGAAATTCTTTCTTCTTTTCTTACTTTACTTCTTCACTTTTCTAAATACTTATTACTTCTCAAAGCATACTCCTTTAAACTGAAATTCTACCTTCTTTTCTTAATTTACTTCTTCACTTTTCTAAATACTTATTACTTCTCAAAACATACTTATTCAAACTGAAACTCTTTCTACTTTTCTTACTTTACTTCTTCACTTTTCTAAATACTTATTACTTCTCAAAACATACTTATTCAAACTTAAACTCTACCTTATTTTCTTACTTTACTTCCTCACTTTTCTAAATACTTATTACTTCTCAAAGCATACTCCTTTAAACTGAAATTCTACCTTCTTTTCTTACTTTACTTCTTCACTTTTCTAAATACTTATTACTTCTCAAAGCATACTCCTTAAAACAGAAACTCTACCTTATTTTCTTACTTTACTTCTTCACTTTTATAAATACTTATTACTACTCAAAGCATACTCCTTTAAACTGAAACTCTACCTTCTTTTCTTACTTTACTTCTTCACTTTTCTAAATACTTATTACTTCTCAAAGCATACTCCTTTAAACTGAAACTCTACCTTATTTTCTTACTTTACTTCTTCACTTTTCTAAATACTTATTACTTCTCAAAGCATACTCCTTTAAACTGAAATTCTACCTTCTTTTCTTACTTTACTTCTTCACTTTTCTAAATACTTATTACTTCTCAAAACATACTTATTCAAACTGAAATTCTACCTTCTTTTCTTAATTTACTTCTTCACTTTTCTAAATACTTATTACTTCTCAAAGCATACTACTTAAAACTGAAACTCTTTCTACTTTTCTTACTTTACTTCTTCACTTTTCTAAATACTTATTACTTCTCAAAACATACTTATTCAAACTGAAATTCTATCTTCTTTTCTTACTTTACTTCTTCACTTTTCTAAATACTTATTACTTCTCAAAACATACTACTTAAAACTGAAACTCTACCTTCTTTTCTTACTTTACTTCTTCACTTTTCTAAATACTTATTACTTCTCAAAGCATACTCCTTAAAACAGAAACTCTACCTTCTTTTCTTACTTTACTTCTTCACTTTTCTAAATACTTATTACTTCTCAAAACATACTACTTAAAACTGAAACTCTTTCTACTTTTCTTACTTTACTTCTTCACTTTTCTAAATACTTATTACTTCTCAAAGCATACTCCTTAAAACAGAAACTCTACCTTCTTTTCTTACTTTACTTCTTCACTTTTCTAAATACTTATTACTTCTCAAAGCATACTCCTTTAAACTGAAATTCTACCTTCTTTTCTTACTTTACTTCTTCACTTTTCTAAATACTTATTACTTCTCAAAGCATACTCCTTTAAACTGAAATTCTACCTTCTTTTCTTACTTTACTTCTTCACTTTTCTAAATACTTATTACTTCTCAAAGCATACTCCTTTAAACTGAAATTCTACCTTCTTTTCTTACTTTACTTCTTCACTTTTCTAAATACTTATTACTTCTCAAAACATACTACTTAAAACTGAAACTCTTTCTACTTTTCTTACTTTACTTCTTCACTTTTCTAAATACTTATTACTTCTCAAAGCATACTCCTTAAAACAGAAACTCTACCTTCTTTTCTTACTTTACTTCTTCACTTTTCTTCATAGTTATTACTTCTCAAAGCATACTCCTTAAAACAGAAACTCTACCTTATTTTCTTACTTTACTTCTTCACTTTTCTAAATTCTTATTACTTCTAAAAACATACTTATTCAAACTTAAACTCTACCTTATTTTCTTACTTTACTTCCTCACTTTTCTAAATTCTTAATACTTCTCAAAGTAAACTCCTTTAAACTGAAATTCTACCTTCTTTTCTTACTTTACTTCTTCACTTTTCTAAATACTTATTACTTCTCAAAGCATACTCCTTTAAACTGAAATTCTTTCTTCTTTTCTTACTTTACTTCTTCACTTTTCTAAATACTTATTACTTCTCAAAACATACTCCTTGAAAATGAAACTCTACCTTCTTTTCTTACTTTACTTCTTCGCTTTTCTAAATACTTATTACTACTCAAAGCATACTCCTTTAAACTGAAACTCTTTCTACTTTTCTTACTTTACTTCTTCACTTTTCTAAATACTTATTACTTCTCAAAGCATACTCCTTTAAACTGAAATTCTACCTTCTTTTCTTACTTTACTTCTTCACTTTTCTAAATACTTATTACTTCTCAAAACATACTACTTAAAACTGAAACTCTTTCTACTTTTCTTACTTTACTTCTTCACTTTTCTAAATACTTATTACTTCTCAAAGCATACTCCTTAAAACAGAAACTCTACCTTCTTTTCTTACTTTACTTCTTCACTTTTCTTCATAGTTATTACTTCTCAAAGCATACTCCTTAAAACAGAAACTCTACCTTATTTTCTTACTTTACTTCTTCACTTTTCTAAATTCTTATTACTTCTAAAAACATACTTATTCAAACTTAAACTCTACCTTATTTTCTTACTTTACTTCCTCACTTTTCTAAATTCTTAATACTTCTCAAAGTAAACTCCTTTAAACTGAAATTCTACCTTCTTTTCTTACTTTACTTCTTCACTTTTCTAAATACTTATTACTTCTCAAAGCATACTCCTTTAAACTGAAATTCTTTCTTCTTTTCTTACTTTACTTCTTCACTTTTCTTCATAGTTATTACTTCTCAAAGCATACTCCTTGAAAATGAAACTCTACCTTCTTTTCTTACTTTACTTCTTCGCTTTTCTAAATACTTATTACTTCTCAAAGCATACTCCTTTAAACTGAAATTCTACCTTCTTTTCTTACTTTACTTCTTCACTTTTCTAAATACTTATTACTTCTCAAAGCATACTCCTTTAAACTGAAACTCTACCTTCTTTTCTTACTTTACTTCTTCACTTTTCTAAATACTTATTACTTCTCAAAGCATACTACTTAAAACTGAAACTCTTTCTACTTTTCTTACTTTACTTCTTCACTTTTCTAAATACTTATTACTTCTCAAAACATACTTATTCAAACTGAAATTCTATCTTCTTTTCTTACTTTACTTCTTCACTTTTCTAAATACTTATTACTTCTCAAAGCATACTCCTTAAAACAGAAACTCTACCTTATTTTCTTACTTTACTTCTTCACTTTTCTAAATACTTATTACTTCTCAAAGCATACTCCTTTAAACTGAAATTCTACCTTCTTTTCTTACTTTACTTCTTCACTTTTCTAAATACTTATTACTTCTCAAAGCATACTCCTTTAAACTGAAATTCTTTCTTCTTTTCTTACTTTACTTCTTCACTTTTCTTCATAGTTATTACTTCTCAAAGCATACTCCTTAAAACAGAAACTCTACCTTATTTTCTTACTTTACTTCTTCACTTTTCTAAATTCTTATTACTTCTCAAAGCATACTCCTTGAAAATGAAACTCTACCTTCTTTTCTTACTTTACTTCTTCACTTTTCTAAATACTTATTACTTCTCAAAGCATACTCCTTTAAACTGAAATTCTACCTTCTTTTCTTACTTTACTTCTTCACTTTTCTAAATACTTATTACTTCTCAAAGCATACTCCTTTAAACTGAAACTCTACCTTATTTTCTTACTTTACTTCTTCACTTTTCTAAATACTTATTACTTCTCAAAGCATACTCCTTAAAACAGAAACTCTACCTTATTTTCTTACTTTACTTCTTCACTTTTCTTCATAGTTATTACTTCTCAAAGCATACTCCTTGAAAATGAAACTCTACCTTCTTTTCTTACTTTACTTCTTCACTTTTATAAATACTTATTACTACTCAAAGCATACTCCTTTAAACTGAAACTCTACCTTCTTTTCTTACTTTACTTCTTCACTTTTCTAAATACTTATTACTTCTCAAAGCATACTACTTAAAACTGAAACTCTTTCTACTTTTCTTACTTTACTTCTTCACTTTTCTAAATACTTATTACTTCTCAAAACATACTCTTTAAAACTGAAATTCTATCTTCTTTTCTTACTTTACTTCTTCACTTTTCTAAATACTTATTACTTCTCAAAGCATACTCCTTAAAACAGAAACTCTACCTTATTTTCTTACTTTACTTCTTCACTTTTCTTCATAGTTATTACTTCTCAAAGCATACTCCTTGAAACTGAAACTCTACCTTCTTTTCTTACTTTACTTCTTCACTTTTCTAAATACTTATTACTTCTCAAAGCATACTCCTTTAAACTGAAACTCTACCTTCTTTTCTTACTTTACTTCTTCACTTTTCTAAATACTTATTACTTCTCAAAGCATACTACTTAAAACTGAAACTCTTTCTACTTTTCTTACTTTACTTCTTCACTTTTCTAAATACTTATTACTTCTCAAAGCATACTCCTTTAAACTGAAATTCTACCTTCTTTTCTTAATTTACTTCTTCACTTTTCTAAATACTTATTACTTCTCAAAGCATACTACTTAAAACTGAAATTCTACCTTCTTTTCTTACTTTACTTCTTCACTTTTCTAAATACTTATTACTTCTCAAAACATACTACTTAAAACTGAAACTCTACCTTCTTTTCTTACTTTACTTCTTCACTTTTCTAAATACTTATTACTTCTCAAAGCATACTCCTTTAAACTGAAACTCTACCTTCTTTTCTTACTTTACTTCTTCACTTTTCTAAATACTTATTACTTCTCAAAGCATACTCCTTGAAAATGAAACTCTACCTTCTTTTCTTACTTTACTTCTTCACTTTTCTAAATACTTATTACTTCTCAAAGCATACTCCTTTAAACTGAAATTCTTTCTTCTTTTCTTACTTTACTTCTTCACTTTTCTAAATACTTATTACTTCTCAAAACATACTTATTCAAACTGAAATTCTACCTTCTTTTCTTACTTTACTTCTTCACTTTTCTAAATACTTATTACTTCTCAAAGCATACTCCTTGAAAATGAAACTCTACCTTCTTTTCTTACTTTACTTCTTCACTTTTCTAAATACTTATTACTTCTCAAAACATACTTATTCAAACTGAAATTCTATCTTATTTTCTTACTTTACTTCTTCACTTTTCTAAATACTTATTACTTCTCAAAGCATACTCCTTTAAACTGAAACTCTACCTTATTTTCTTACTTTACTTCCTCACTTTTCTAAATACTTATTACTTCTCAAAGCATACTCCTTTAAACTGAAACTCTACCTTATTTTCTTACTTTACTTCTTCACTTTTCTAAATACTTATTACTTCTCAAAGCATACTACTTAAAACTGAAACTCTTTCTACTTTTCTTACTTTACTTCTTCACTTTTCTAAATACTTATTACTTCTCAAAGCATACTCCTTTAAACTGAAATTCTACCTTCTTTTCTTACTTTACTTCTTCACTTTTCTAAATACTTATTACTTCTCAAAACATACTTATTCAAACTGAAACTCTACCTTATTTTCTTACTTTACTTCTTCACTTTTCTAAATACTTATTACTTCTCAAAGCATACTCCTTAAAACAGAAACTCTACCTTATTTTCTTACTTTACTTCTTCACTTTTATAAATACTTATTACTACTCAAAGCATACTACTTAAAACTGAAACTCTTTCTACTTTTCTTACTTTACTTCTTCACTTTTCTAAATACTTATTACTTCTCAAAGCATACTCCTTTAAACTGAAATTCTACCTTCTTTTCTTACTTTACTTCTTCACTTTTCTAAATACTTATTACTTCTCAAAGCATACTCCTTTAAACTGAAACTCTACCTTATTTTCTTACTTTACTTCTTCACTTTTCTAAATACTTATTACTTCTCAAAGCATACTCCTTAAAACAGAAACTCTACCTTATTTTCTTACTTTACTTCTTCACTTTTATAAATACTTATTACTACTCAAAGCATACTCCTTTAAACTGAAACTCTACCTTCTTTTCTTACTTTACTTCTTCACTTTTCTAAATACTTATTACTTCTCAAAGCATACTCCTTTAAACTGAAACTCTACTTTATTTTCTTACTTTACTTCTTCACTTTTCTAAATACTTATTACTTCTCAAAGCATACTCCTTTAAACTGAAATTCTTTCTTCTTTTCTTACTTTACTTCTTCACTTTTCTAAATACTTATTACTTCTCAAAACATACTTATTCAAACTGAAATTCTACCTTCTTTTCTTACTTTACTTCTTCGCTTTTCTAAATACTTATTACTACTCAAAGCATACTCCTTTAAACTGAAATTCTACCTTCTTTTCTTACTTTACTTCTTCACTTTTCTAAATACTTATTACTTCTCAAAGCATACTCCTTTAAACTGAAATTCTACCTTCTTTTCTTACTTTACTTCTTCACTTTTCTAAATACTTATTACTTCTCAAAACATACTACTTAAAACTGAAACTCTTTCTACTTTTCTTACTTTACTTCTTCACTTTTCTAAATACTTATTACTTCTCAAAGCATACTCCTTAAAACAGAAACTCTACCTTCTTTTCTTACTTTACTTCTTCACTTTTCTTCATAGTTATTACTTCTCAAAGCATACTCCTTAAAACAGAAACTCTACCTTATTTTCTTACTTTACTTCTTCACTTTTCTAAATTCTTATTACTTCTAAAAACATACTTATTCAAACTTAAACTCTACCTTATTTTCTTACTTTACTTCCTCACTTTTCTAAATTCTTAATACTTCTCAAAGTAAACTCCTTTAAACTGAAATTCTACCTTCTTTTCTTACTTTACTTCTTCACTTTTCTAAATACTTATTACTTCTCAAAGCATACTCCTTTAAACTGAAATTCTTTCTTCTTTTCTTACTTTACTTCTTCACTTTTCTAAATACTTATTACTTCTCAAAACATACTCCTTGAAAATGAAACTCTACCTTCTTTTCTTACTTTACTTCTTCGCTTTTCTAAATACTTATTACTACTCAAAGCATACTCCTTTAAACTGAAACTCTACCTTCTTTTCTTACTTTACTTCTTCACTTTTCTAAATACTTATTACTTCTCAAAGCATACTCCTTTAAACTGAAATTCTACCTTCTTTTCTTACTTTACTTCTTCACTTTTCTAAATACTTATTACTTCTCAAAACATACTACTTAAAACTGAAACTCTTTCTACTTTTCTTACTTTACTTCTTCACTTTTCTAAATACTTATTACTTCTCAAAGCATACTCCTTAAAACAGAAACTCTACCTTCTTTTCTTACTTTACTTCTTCACTTTTCTTCATAGTTATTACTTCTCAAAGCATACTCCTTAAAACAGAAACTCTACCTTATTTTCTTACTTTACTTCTTCACTTTTCTTCATAGTTATTACTTCTCAAAGCATACTCCTTGAAAATGAAACTCTACCTTCTTTTCTTACTTTACTTCTTCGCTTTTCTAAATACTTATTACTTCTCAAAGCATACTCCTTTAAACTGAAATTCTACCTTCTTTTCTTACTTTACTTCTTCACTTTTCTAAATACTTATTACTTCTCAAAGCATACTCCTTTAAACTGAAACTCTACCTTCTTTTCTTACTTTACTTCTTCACTTTTCTAAATACTTATTACTTCTCAAAGCATACTACTTAAAACTGAAACTCTTTCTACTTTTCTTACTTTACTTCTTCACTTTTCTAAATACTTATTACTTCTCAAAACATACTTATTCAAACTGAAATTCTATCTTCTTTTCTTACTTTACTTCTTCACTTTTCTAAATACTTATTACTTCTCAAAGCATACTCCTTAAAACAGAAACTCTACCTTATTTTCTTACTTTACTTCTTCACTTTTCTAAATACTTATTACTTCTCAAAGCATACTCCTTTAAACTGAAACTCTACCTTATTTTCTTACTTTACTTCTTCACTTTTCTAAATACTTATTACTTCTCAAAGCATACTCCTTAAAACAGAAACTCTACCTTATTTTCTTACTTTACTTCTTCACTTTTCTTCATAGTTATTACTTCTCAAAGCATACTCCTTGAAAATGAAACTCTACCTTCTTTTCTTACTTTACTTCTTCACTTTTATAAATACTTATTACTACTCAAAGCATACTCCTTTAAACTGAAACTCTACCTTCTTTTCTTACTTTACTTCTTCACTTTTCTAAATACTTATTACTTCTCAAAGCATACTACTTAAAACTGAAACTCTTTCTACTTTTCTTACTTTACTTCTTCACTTTTCTAAATACTTATTACTTCTCAAAACATACTTATTCAAACTGAAATTCTATCTTCTTTTCTTACTTTACTTCTTCACTTTTCTAAATACTTATTACTTCTCAAAGCATACTCCTTAAAACAGAAACTCTACCTTATTTTCTTACTTTACTTCTTCACTTTTCTTCATAGTTATTACTTCTCAAAGCATACTCCTTGAAAATGAAACTCTACCTTCTTTTCTTACTTTACTTCTTCACTTTTCTAAATACTTATTACTTCTCAAAGCATACTCCTTTAAACTGAAACTCTACCTTATTTTCTTACTTTACTTCTTCACTTTTCTAAATACTTATTACTTCTCAAAGCATACTACTTAAAACTGAAACTCTTTCTACTTTTCTTACTTTACTTCTTCACTTTTCTAAATACTTATTACTTCTCAAAGCATACTCCTTTAAACTGAAATTCTACCTTCTTTTCTTAATTTACTTCTTCACTTTTCTAAATACTTATTACTTCTCAAAGCATACTACTTAAAACTGAAATTCTACCTTCTTTTCTTACTTTACTTCTTCACTTTTCTAAATACTTATTACTTCTCAAAACATACTACTTAAAACTGAAACTCTACCTTCTTTTCTTACTTTACTTCTTCACTTTTCTAAATACTTATTACTTCTCAAAGCATACTCCTTTAAACTGAAACTCTACCTTCTTTTCTTACTTTACTTCTTCACTTTTCTAAATACTTATTACTTCTCAAAGCATACTCCTTGAAAATGAAACTCTACCTTCTTTTCTTACTTTACTTCTTCACTTTTCTAAATACTTATTACTTCTCAAAGCATACTCCTTTAAACTGAAATTCTTTCTTCTTTTCTTACTTTACTTCTTCACTTTTCTAAATACTTATTACTTCTCAAAACATACTTATTCAAACTGAAATTCTACCTTCTTTTCTTACTTTACTTCTTCACTTTTCTAAATACTTATTACTTCTCAAAGCATACTCCTTGAAAATGAAACTCTACCTTCTTTTCTTACTTTACTTCTTCACTTTTCTAAATACTTATTACTTCTCAAAGCATACTCCTTTAAGCTGAAATTCTACCTTCTTTTCTTACTTTACTTCTTCACTTTTCTAAATACTTATTACTTCTCAAAGCATACTCCTTTAAACTGAAACTCTACCTTCTTTTCTTACTTTACTTCTTCACTTTTCTAAATACTTATTACTTCTCAAAGCATACTCCTTTAAACTGAAACTCTACCTTATTTTCTTACTTTACTTCTTCACTTTTCTAAATACTTATTACTTCTCAAAGCATACTACTTAAAACTGAAACTCTTTCTACTTTTCTTACTTTACTTCTTCACTTTTCTAAATACTTATTACTTCTCAAAGCATACTCCTTTAAACTGAAATTCTACCTTCTTTTCTTACTTTACTTCTTCACTTTTCTAAATACTTATTACTTCTCAAAACATACTTATTCAAACTGAAACTCTACCTTATTTTCTTACTTTACTTCTTCACTTTTCTAAATACTTATTACTTCTCAAAGCATACTCCTTAAAACAGAAACTCTACCTTATTTTCTTACTTTACTTCTTCACTTTTATAAATACTTATTACTACTCAAAGCATACTACTTAAAACTGAAACTCTTTCTACTTTTCTTACTTTACTTCTTCACTTTTCTAAATACTTATTACTTCTCAAAGCATACTCCTTTAAACTGAAATTCTACCTTCTTTTCTTACTTTACTTCTTCACTTTTCTAAATACTTATTACTTCTCAAAGCATACTCCTTTAAACTGAAACTCTACCTTATTTTCTTACTTTACTTCTTCACTTTTCTAAATACTTATTACTTCTCAAAGCATACTCCTTAAAACAGAAACTCTACCTTATTTTCTTACTTTACTTCTTCACTTTTATAAATACTTATTACTACTCAAAGCATACTCCTTTAAACTGAAACTCTACCTTCTTTTCTTACTTTACTTCTTCACTTTTCTAAATACTTATTACTTCTCAAAGCATACTCCTTTAAACTGAAACTCTACCTTATTTTCTTACTTTACTTCTTCACTTTTCTAAATACTTATTACTTCTCAAAGCATACTCCTTTAAACTGAAATTCTTTCTTCTTTTCTTACTTTACTTCTTCACTTTTCTAAATACTTATTACTTCTCAAAACATACTTATTCAAACTGAAATTCTACCTTCTTTTCTTACTTTACTTCTTCACTTTTCTAAATACTTATTACTTCTCAAAGCATACTCCTTTAAACTGAAACTCTACCTTCTTTTCTTACTTTACTTCTTCACTTTTATAAATACTTATTACTACTCAAAGCATACTCCTTTAAACTGAAACTCTACCTTCTTTTCTTACTTTACTTCTTCACTTTTCTAAATACTTATTACTTCTCAAAGCATACTACTTAAAACTGAAACTCTACCTTCTTTTCTTACTTTACTTCTTCACTTTTATAAATACTTATTACTACTCAAAGCATACTCCTTTAAACTGAAACTCTACCTTCTTTTCTTACTTTACTTCTTCACTTTTCTAAATACTTATTACTTCTCAAAGCATACTCCTTTAAACTGAAACTCTACCTTATTTTCTTACTTTACTTCTTCACTTTTCTAAATACTTATTACTTCTCAAAACATACTACTTAAAACTGAAACTCTTTCTACTTTTCTTACTTTACTTCTTCACTTTTCTAAATACTTATTACTTCTCAAAGCATACTCCTTAAAACAGAAACTCTACCTTCTTTTCTTACTTTACTTCTTCACTTTTCTTCATAGTTATTACTTCTCAAAGCATACTCCTTAAAACAGAAACTCTACCTTATTTTCTTACTTTACTTCTTCACTTTTCTAAATTCTTATTACTTCTAAAAACATACTTATTCAAACTTAAACTCTACCTTATTTTCTTACTTTACTTCCTCACTTTTCTAAATTCTTAATACTTCTCAAAGTAAACTCCTTTAAACTGAAATTCTACCTTCTTTTCTTACTTTACTTCTTCACTTTTCTAAATACTTATTACTTCTCAAAGCATACTTATTCAAACTGAAATTCTTTCTTCTTTTCTTACTTTACTTCTTCACTTTTCTAAATACTTATTACTTCTCAAAGCATACTACTTGAAAATGAAACTCTACCTTCTTTTCTTACTTTACTTCTTCGCTTTTCTAAATACTTATTACTACTCAAAGCATACTCCTTTAAACTGAAACTCTACCTTCTTTTCTTACTTTACTTCTTCACTTTTCTAAATACTTATTACTTCTCAAAACATACTACTTAAAACTTAAAAACTTCTACCTTCACTTTTTTCTTACTTTACTTCTTCACTTTTCTAAATACTTATTACTTCTCAAAGCATACTCCTTTAAACTGAAACTTCTACCTTCTTTTTCTTGAAATTCTTTCTTCTTTTCTTACTTTACTTCTTCACTTTTCTTCATAGTTATTACTTCTCAAAGCATACTCCTTGAAAATGAAACTCTACCTTCTTTTCTTACTTTACTTCTTCACTTTTATAAATACTTATTACTACTCAAAGCATACTCCTTTAATCTGAAACTCTACCTTCTTTTCTTACTTTACTTCTTCACTTTTCTAAATACTTATTACTTCTCAAAGCATACTCCTTTAAACTGAAACTCTACCTTATTTTCTTACTTTACTTCTTCACTTTTCTAAATACTTATTACTTCTCAAAACATACTACTTAAAACTGAAACTCTACCTTATTTTCTTACTTTACTTCTTCACTTTTCTAAATACTTATTACTTCTCAAAACATACTCCTTTAAACTGAAATTCTTTCTTCTTTTCTTACTTTACTTCTTCACTTTTCTAAATACTTATTACTCTAAAAGCATACTCCTTTAAACTGAAATTCTACCTTCTTTTCTTACTTTACTTCTTCACTTTTCTAAATACTTATTACTTCTCAAAGCAACACTTTAAAACTGAAATTCTATCTTCTTTTCTTACTTTACTTCTTCACTTTTCTAAATACTTATTACTCTAAAAGCATAATCCTTAAAACTGTAATTCTATCTTCATTTCTTACTTTACTTCTTCACTTTTCTAAATACTTATTACTTCTCAAAGCATACTCCTTAAAACAGAAACTCTACCTTATTTTCTTACTTTACTTCTTCACTTTTCTAAATTCTTATTACTTCTCAAAGCATACTCCTTGAAAATGAAACTCTACCTTCTTTTCTTACTTTACTTCTTCACTTTTCTAAATACTTATTACTTCTCAAAGCATACTCCTTTAAACTGAAATTCTACCTTCTTTTCTTACTTTACTTCTTCACTTTTCTAAATACTTATTACTTCTCAAAGCATACTCCTTTAAACTGAAATTCTTTCTACTTTTCTTACTTTACTTCTTCACTTTTCTAAATACTTATTACTTCTCAAAGCATACTCCTTAAAACAGAAACTCTACCTTCTTTTCTTACTTTACTTCTTCACTTTTCTTCATAGTTATTACTTCTCAAAGCATACTCCTTAAAACAGAAACTCTACCTTATTTTCTTACTTTACTTCTTCACTTTTCTTCATAGTTATTACTTCTCAAAGCATACTCCTTGAAAATGAAACTCTACCTTCTTTTCTTACTTTACTTCTTCACTTTTCTAAATACTTATTACTTCTCAAAGCATACTTATTCAAACTGAAATTCTACCTTCTTTTCTTACTTTACTTCTTCACTTTTCTAAATACTTATTACTTCTCAAAACATACTTATTCAAACTTAAACTCTTCCTTATTTTCTTACTTTACTTCTTCACTTTTCTAAATACTTATTACTTCTCAAAGCATACTCCTTTAAACTGAAACTCTACCTTCTTTTCTTACTTTACTTCTTCACTTTTCTAAATACTTATTACTTCTCAAAGCATACTACTTAAAACTGAAACTCTTTCTACTTTTCTTACTTTACTTCTTCACTTTTCTAAATACTTATTACTTCTCAAAGCATACTCCTTTAAACTGAAACTCTACCTTATTTTCTTACTTTACTTCTTCACTTTTCTAAATACTTATTACTTCTCAAAGCATACTCCTTTAAACTGAAATTCTTTCTTCTTTTCTTACTTTACTTCTTCACTTTTCTTCATAGTTATTACTTCTCAAAGCATACTCCTTGAAAATGAAATTCTACCTTCTTTTCTTACTTTACTTCTTCACTTTTCTAAATACTTATTACTTCTCAAAGCATACTCCTTTAAACTGAAATTCTACCTTCTTTTCTTACTTTACTTCTTCACTTTTCTAAATACTTATTACTTCTCAAAGCATACTACTTAAAACTGAAACTCTTTCTACTTTTCTTACTTTACTTCTTCACTTTTCTAAATACTTATTACTTCTCAAAGCATACTCCTTTAAACTGAAATTCTACCTTCTTTTCTTACTTTACTTCTTCACTTTTCTAAATACTTATTACTTCTCAAAGCATACTCCTTAAAACAGAAACTCTACCTTATTTTCTTACTTTACTTCTTCACTTTTCTTCATAGTTATTACTTCTCAAAGCATACTCCTTGAAAATGAAACTCTACCTTCTTTTCTTACTTTACTTCTTCACTTTTCTAAATACTTATTACTTCTCAAAACATACTTATTCAAACTGAAATTCTATCTTATTTTCTTACTTTACTTCTTCACTTTTCTAAATACTTATTACTTCTCAAAGCATACTCCTTTAAACTGAAACTCTACCTTATTTTCTTACTTTACTTCTTCACTTTTCTAAATACTTATTACTTCTCAAAGCATACTCCTTTAAACTGAAACTCTACCTTATTTTCTTACTTTACTTCTTCACTTTTCTAAATACTTATTACTTCTCAAAGCATACTACTTAAAACTGAAACTCTTTCTACTTTTCTTACTTTACTTCTTCACTTTTCTAAATACTTATTACTTCTCAAAGCATACTCCTTTAAACTGAAATTCTACCTTCTTTTCTTACTTTACTTCTTCACTTTTCTAAATACTTATTACTTCTCAAAGCATACTCCTTTAAACTGAAACTCTACCTTATTTTCTTACTTTACTTCTTCACTTTTCTAAATACTTATTACTTCTCAAAGCATACTCCTTTAAACTGAAACTCTACCTTATTTTCTTACTTTACTTCTTCACTTTTCTAAATACTTATTACTTCTCAAAGCATACTCCTTTAAACTGAAACTCTACCTTCTTTTCTTACTTTACTTCTTCACTTTTCTAAATACTTATTACTTCTCAAAGCATACTCCTTGAAAATGAAATTCTACCTTCTTTTCTTACTTTACTTCTTCACTTTTATAAATACTTATTACTTCTCAAAGCATACTCCTTTAAACTGAAACTCTACCTTATTTTCTTACTTTACTTCTTCACTTTTCTAAATACTTATTACTTCTCAAAGCATACTCCTTAAAACAGAAACTCTACCTTATTTTCTTACTTTACTTCTTCACTTTTCTAAATACTTATTACTTCTCAAAGCATACTCCTTGAAAATGAAACTCTACCTTCTTTTCTTACTTTACTTCTTCACTTTTCTAAATACTTATTACTTCTCAAAACATACTTATTCAAACTGAAATTCTATCTTATTTTCTTACTTTACTTCTTCACTTTTCTAAATACTTATTACTTCTCAAAGCATACTCCTTTAAACTGAAACTCTTTCTTCTTTTCTTACTTTACTTCTTCACTTTTCTAAATACTTATTACTTCTCAAAACATACTTATTCAAACTTAAACTCTACCTTATTTTCTTACTTTACTTCTTCACTTTTCTAAATTCTTATTACTTCTCGAAAAAAAACTTATTCAAACTTAAACTCTACCTTATTTTCTTACTTTACTTCCTCACTTTTCTAAATTCTTAATACTTCTCAAAGTAAACTCCTTTAAACTGAAATTCTACCTTCTTTTCTTACTTTACTTCTTCACTTTTCTAAATACTTATTACTTCTCAAAGCATACTCCTTTAAACTGAAATTCTACCTTCTTTTCTTACTTTACTTCTTCACTTTTCTAAATACTTATTACTTCTCAAAGCATACTCCTTTAAACTGAAATTCTACCTTCTTTTCTTACTTTACTTCTTCACTTTTCTAAATACTTATTACTTCTCAAAGCATACTCCTTTAAAATGAAACTCTACCTTCTTTTCTTACTTTACTTCTTCGCTTTTCTAAATTCTTATTACTACTCAAAGCATATTCCTTAAAACAGAAACTCTACCTTATTTTCTTACTTTACTTCTTCACTTTTCTAAATTCTTATTACTTCTCAAAACATACTTATTCAAACTTAAACTCTACCTTATTTTCTTACTTTACTTCTTCACTTTTCTAAATACTTATTACTTCTCGAAGCATACTCCTTTAAACTGAAATTCTACCTTCTTTTCTTACTTTACTTCTTCACTTTTCTAAATACTTATTACTTCTCAAAGCATACTCCTTTAAACTGAAATTCTACCTTATTTTCTTACTTTACTTCTTCACTTTTCTAAATACTTATTACTTCTCAAAGCATACTCCTTTAAACTGAAACTCTACCTTCTTTTCTTACTTTACTTCTTCACTTTTCTAAATACTTATTACTTCTCAAAGCATACTCCTTTAAACTGAAATTCTTTCTTCTTTTCTTACTTTACTTCTTCACTTTTCTAAATACTTATTACTTCTCAAAGCATACTCCTTTAAACTGAAACTCTACCTTATTTTCTTACTTTACTTCTTCACTTTTCTAAATACTTATTACTTCTCAAAGCATACTCCTTTAAACTGAAACTCTACCTTATTTTCTTACTTTACTTCTTCACTTTTCTAAATACTTATTACTTCTCAAAGCATACTCCTTTAAACTGAAATTCTATCTTCTTTTCTTACTTTACTTCTTCACTTTTCTAAATACTTATTACTTCTCAAAGCATACTCCTTTAAACTGAAATTCTACCTTCTTTTCTTACTTTACTTCTTCACTTTTCTAAATACTTATTACTTCTCAAAACATACTTATTCAAACTGAAATTCTATCTTCTTTTCTTACTTTACTTCTTCACTTTTCTAAATACTTATTACTTCTCAAAGCATACTACTTAAAACTGAAACTCTTTCTACTTTTCTTACTTTACTTCTTCACTTTTCTAAATACTTATTACTTCTCAAAGCATACTCCTTGAAAATGAAACTCTACCTTCTTTTCTTACTTTACTTCTTCACTTTTCTAAATACTTATTACTTCTCAAAGCATACTCCTTTAAACTGAAATTCTTTCTTCTTTTCTTACTTTACTTCTTCACTTTTCTAAATACTTATTACTTCTCAAAGCATACTCCTTTAAACTGAAATTCTACCTTCTTTTCTTACTTTACTTCTTCACTTTTCTAAATACTTATTACTTCTCAAAGCATACTACTTAAAACTGAAACTCTTTCTACTTTTCTTACTTTACTTCTTCACTTTTCTAAATACTTATTACTTCTCAAAACATACTTATTCAAACTGAAATTCTATCTTCTTTTCTTACTTTACTTCTTCACTTTTCTAAATACTTATTACTTCTCAAAGCATACTCCTTTAAACTGAAATTCTACCTTCTTTTCTTACTTTACTTCTTCACTTTTCTAAATACTTATTACTTCTCAAAGCATACTCCTTTAAACTGAAATTCTACCTTCTTTTCTTACTTTACTTCTTCACTTTTCTAAATACTTATTACTTCTCAAAGCATACTCCTTTAAAATGAAACTCTACCTTCTTTTCTTACTTTACTTCTTCGCTTTTCTAAATTCTTATTACTACTCAAAGCATATTCCTTAAAACAGAAACTCTACCTTATTTTCTTACTTTACTTCTTCACTTTTCTAAATTCTTATTACTTCTCAAAACATACTTATTCAAACTTAAACTCTACCTTATTTTCTTACTTTACTTCTTCACTTTTCTAAATACTTATTACTTCTCAAAGCATACTCCTTTAAACTGAAATTCTACCTTCTTTTCTTACTTTACTTCTTCACTTTTCTAAATACTTATTACTTCTCAAAGCATACTACTTAAAACTGAAACTCTTTCTACTTTTCTTACTTTACTTCTTCACTTTTCTAAATACTTATTACTTCTCAAAGCATACTCCTTTAAACTGAAATTCTACCTTCTTTTCTTACTTTACTTCTTCACTTTTCTAAATACTTATTACTTCTCAAAGCATACTCCTTTAAACTGAAACTCTACCTTATTTTCTTACTTTACTTCTTCACTTTTCTAAATACTTATTACTTCTCAAAGCATACTCCTTTAAACTGAAACTCTACCTTATTTTCTTACTTTACTTCTTCACTTTTCTAAATACTTATTACTTCTCAAAGCATACTCCTTTAAACTGAAATTCTATCTTCTTTTCTTACTTTACTTCTTCACTTTTCTAAATACTTATTACTTCTCAAAACATACTTATTCAAACTGAAATTCTATCTTCTTTTCTTACTTTACTTCTTCACTTTTCTAAATACTTATTACTTCTCAAAGCATACTACTTAAAACTGAAACTCTTTCTACTTTTCTTACTTTACTTCTTCACTTTTCTAAATACTTATTACTTCTCAAAGCATACTACTTAAAACTGAAACTCTTTCTACTTTTCTTACTTTACTTCTTCACTTTTCTAAATACTTATTACTTCTCAAAGCATACTCCTTGAAAATGAAACTCTACCTTCTTTTCTTACTTTACTTCTTCACTTTTCTAAATACTTATTACTTCTCAAAGCATACTCCTTTAAACTGAAATTCTTTCTTCTTTTCTTACTTTACTTCTTCACTTTTCTAAATACTTATTACTTCTCAAAGCATACTCCTTTAAACTGAAATTCTACCTTCTTTTCTTACTTTACTTCTTCACTTTTCTAAATACTTATTACTTCTCAAAGCATACTACTTAAAACTGAAACTCTTTCTACTTTTCTTACTTTACTTCTTCACTTTTCTAAATACTTATTACTTCTCAAAACATACTTATTCAAACTGAAATTCTATCTTCTTTTCTTACTTTACTTCTTCACTTTTCTAAATACTTATTACTTCTCAAAGCATACTCCTTTAAACTGAAATTCTACCTTCTTTTCTTACTTTACTTCTTCACTTTTCTAAATACTTATTACTTCTCAAAACATACTTATTCAAACTGAAATTCTACCTTCTTTTCTTACTTTACTTCTTCACTTTTCTAAACACTTATTACTTCTCAAAGCATACTACTTAAAACTGAAACTCTTTCTACTTTTCTTACTTTACTTCTTCACTTTTCTAAATACTTATTACTTCTCAAAGCATACTCCTTGAAAATGAAACTCTACCTTCTTTTCTTACTTTACTTCTTCACTTTTCTAAATACTTATTACTTCTCAAAGCATACTCCTTTAAACTGAAATTCTACCTTCTTTTCTTACTTTACTTCTTCACTTTTCTAAATATATATTACTTCTCAAAGCATACTCCTTAAAACAGAAACTCTACCTTATTTTCTTACTTTACTTCTTCACTTTTCTTCATAGTTATTACTTCTCAATGCATACTCCTTGAAAATGAAACTCTACCTTCTTTTCTTACTTTACTTCTTCGCTTTTCTAAATTCTTATTACTACTCAAAGCATACTCCTTGAAAATGAAACTCTACCTTCTTTTCTTACTTTACTTCTTCGCTTTTCTAAATTCTTATTACTTCTCAAAACATACTTATTCAAACTTAAACTCTACCTTATTTTCTTACTTTACTTCTTCACTTTTCTAAATACTTATTACTTCTCAAAGCATACTCCTTTAAACTGAAATTCTACCTTCTTTTCTTACTTTACTTCTTCACTTTTCTAAATACTTATTACTTCTCAAAGCATACTACTTAAAACTGAAACTCTTTCTACTTTTCTTACTTTACTTCTTCACTTTTCTAAATACTTATTACTTCTCAAAGCATACTCCTTTAAACTGAAATTCTACCTTCTTTTCTTACTTTACTTCTTCACTTTTCTAAATACTTATTACTTCTCAAAGCATACTCCTTTAAACTGAAACTCTACCTTATTTTCTTACTTTACTTCTTCACTTTTCTAAATACTTATTACTTCTCAAAGCATACTCCTTTAAACTGAAACTCTACCTTATTTTCTTACTTTACTTCTTCACTTTTCTAAATACTTATTACTTCTCAAAGCATACTCCTTTAAACTGAAATTCTATCTTCTTTTCTTACTTTACTTCTTCACTTTTCTAAATACTTATTACTTCTCAAAACATACTTATTCAAACTGAAATTCTATCTTCTTTTCTTACTTTACTTCTTCACTTTTCTAAATACTTATTACTTCTCAAAGCATACTACTTAAAACTGAAACTCTTTCTACTTTTCTTACTTTACTTCTTCACTTTTCTAAATACTTATTACTTCTCAAAGCATACTACTTAAAACTGAAACTCTTTCTACTTTTCTTACTTTACTTCTTCACTTTTCTAAATACTTATTACTTCTCAAAGCATACTCCTTGAAAATGAAACTCTACCTTCTTTTCTTACTTTACTTCTTCACTTTTCTAAATACTTATTACTTCTCAAAGCATACTCCTTTAAACTGAAATTCTTTCTTCTTTTCTTACTTTACTTCTTCACTTTTCTAAATACTTATTACTTCTCAAAGCATACTCCTTTAAACTGAAATTCTACCTTCTTTTCTTACTTTACTTCTTCACTTTTCTAAATACTTATTACTTCTCAAAGCATACTACTTAAAACTGAAACTCTTTCTACTTTTCTTACTTTACTTCTTCACTTTTCTAAATACTTATTACTTCTCAAAACATACTTATTCAAACTGAAATTCTATCTTCTTTTCTTACTTTACTTCTTCACTTTTCTAAATACTTATTACTTCTCAAAGCATACTCCTTTAAACTGAAATTCTACCTTCTTTTCTTACTTTACTTCTTCACTTTTCTAAATACTTATTACTTCTCAAAACATACTTATTCAAACTGAAATTCTACCTTCTTTTCTTACTTTACTTCTTCACTTTTCTAAACACTTATTACTTCTCAAAGCATACTACTTAAAACTGAAACTCTTTCTACTTTTCTTACTTTACTTCTTCACTTTTCTAAATACTTATTACTTCTCAAAGCATACTCCTTGAAAATGAAACTCTACCTTCTTTTCTTACTTTACTTCTTCACTTTTCTAAATACTTATTACTTCTCAAAGCATACTCCTTTAAACTGAAATTCTACCTTCTTTTCTTACTTTACTTCTTCACTTTTCTAAATATATATTACTTCTCAAAGCATACTCCTTAAAACAGAAACTCTACCTTATTTTCTTACTTTACTTCTTCACTTTTCTTCATAGTTATTACTTCTCAATGCATACTCCTTGAAAATGAAACTCTACCTTCTTTTCTTACTTTACTTCTTCGCTTTTCTAAATTCTTATTACTACTCAAAGCATACTCCTTGAAAATGAAACTCTACCTTCTTTTCTTACTTTACTTCTTCGCTTTTCTAAATTCTTATTACTACTCAAAGCATACTCCTTGAAAATGAAACTCTTCCTTCTTTTCTTACTTTACTTCTTCACTTTTCTAAATACTTATTACTTCTCAAAGCATACTCCTTTAAACTGATATTCTACCTTCTTTTCTTACTTTACTTCTTCACTTTTCTAAATACTTATAACTTCTTTTTATACTAAGTTTTAGTTTCTCTAAAAGCTGAAATTTAATCTTCTTTTCTTACTTTACTTCCTCACTTTTCTAAATACTTATAACTTCTTTTTATCTCTATGTTTCAGTTTCTCTAAAACTGAAATTACATCTTCTTTTCTTACTTTATTTCCTCACTTTTCTAAATACTTATAACTTCTTTTTATACTAAGTTTTAGTTTCTCTAAAAGCTGAAATTAAATCTTCTTTTCTTACTTTATTTCCTCACTTTTCTAAATACTTATAACTTCTTTTTATCTCTAAGTTTTAGTTTTTCTAAAAGCTGAAATTAAATCTTATTTCCTTACTTTACTTCCTCGTTTTTCTAAATACTTATAACTTCTTTTTATCTCTATGTTTCAGTTTCTCTAAAACTGAAATTACATCTTTTTTCTTTGCTGAAATTCTATCTTCTTTTCTTACTTTACTTCCTCACTTTTCTAAATACTTATAACTTCTTTTTATCTCTAAGTTTTAGTAACTCTAAAAGCTGAAATTACATCTTCTTTTCTTACTTTATTTCCTCACTTTTCTAAATACTTATAACTTCTTTTTATTCTAAGTTTTAGTAACTCTAAAAGCTGAAATTCCATCTTCTTTCCTTACTTTACTTCCTCACTTTTCTAAATACTTATAACTTCTTTTTATCTCTATGTTTAGGTTTCTCTAAAAGCTGAAATTAAATCTTTTTTTCTTACTTTACTTCCTCATCTTTTCTAAATGCTTATAACTTCTTTTTATCTCTATGTTTAGGTTTCTCTAAAACTGAAATTACATCTTCTTTTCTTACTTTATTTCCTCACTTTTCTAAATACTTATAACTTCTTTTTATACTAAGTTTCAGTTTCTCTAAAAGCTGAAATTAAATCTTATTTCCTTACTTTACTTCCTCGTTTTTCTAAATACTTATAACTTCTTTTTATCTCTAAGTTTTAGTAACTCTAAAAGCTGAAATTACATCTTCTTTTCTTACTTTATTTCCTCACTTTTCTAAATACTTATAACTTCTTTTTATCTCTATGTTTCAGTTTCTCTAAAACTGAAATTACATCTTTTTTCCTTGCTGAAATTCTATCTTCTTTTCTTACTTTACTTCCTCACTTTTCTAAATACTTATAACTTCTTTTTATCTCTAAGTTTTAGTAACTCTAAAAGCTGAAATTACATCTTCTTTTCTTACTTTATTTCCTCGTTTTTCTAAATACTTATAACTTCTTTTTATCTCTAAGTTTCAGTTTCTCTAAAACTGAAATTCCATCTTCTTTCCTTACTTTATTTCCTCACTTTTCTAAATACTTATAACTTCTTTTTATCTCTAAGTTTTAGTTTTTCTAAAAGCTGAAATTCTATCTTCTTTTCTTACTTTACTTCCTCGTTTTTCTAAATACTTATAACTTCTTTTTATCTCTAAGTTTTAGTAACTCTAAAAGCTGAAATTACATCTTCTTTTCTTACTTTACTTCCTCACTTTTCTAAATACTTATAACTTCTTTTTATCTCTATGTTTAGGTTTCTCTAAAACTGAAATTACATCTTCTTTTCTTACTTTATTTCCTCACTTTTCTAAATACTTATAACTTCTTTTTATCTCTAAGTTTCAGTTTCTCTAAAACTGAAATTCCATCTTCTTTCCTTACTTTATTTCCTCACTTTTCTAAATACTTATAACTTCTTTTTATCTCTAAGTTTTAGTTTTTCTAAAAGCTGAAATTCTATCTTCTTTTCTTACTTTACTTCCTCGTTTTTCTAAATACTTATAACTTCTTTTTATCTCTAAGTTTTAGTAACTCTAAAAGCTGAAATTACATCTTCTTTTCTTACTTTACTTCCTCACTTTTCTAAATACTTATAACTTCTTTTTATCTCTATGTTTAGGTTTCTCTAAAACTGAAATTACATCTTCTTTTCTTACTTTATTTCCTCACTTTTCTAAATACTTATAACTTCTTTTTATACTAAGTTTTAGTTTCTCTAAAAGCTGAAATTAAATCTTATTTCTTTACTTTACTTCCTCGTTTTTCTAAATACTTATAACTTCTTTTTATCTCTAAGTTTTAGTAACTCTAAAAGCTGAAATTACATCTTCTTTTCTTACTTTATTTCCTCACTTTTCTAAATACTTATAACTTCTTTTTATCTCTATGTTTCAGTTTCTCTAAAACTGAAATTACATCTTTTTTCCTTGCTGAAATTCTATCTTCTTTTCTTACTTTACTTCCTCACTTTTCTAAATACTTATAACTTCTTTTTATCTCTAAGTTTTAGTAACTCTAAAAGCTGAAATTACATCTTCTTTCCTTACTTATTTCCTCACTTTTCTAAATACTTATAACTTCTTTTTATTCTAAGTTTTAGTAACTCTAAAAGCTGAAATTCCATCTTCTTTCCTTACTTTACTTCCGCACTTTTCTAAATACTTATAACTTCTTTTTATCTCTATGTTTAGGTTTCTCTAAAACTGAAATTACATCTTCTTTTCTTACTTTATTTCCTCACTTTTCTAAATACTTATAACTTCTTTTTATCTCTAAGTTTTAGTAACTCTAAAAGCTGAAATTACATCTTCTTTCCTTACTTTACTTCCTCACTTTTCTAAATACTTATAACTTCTTTTTATCTCTAAGTTTTAGTAAATCTAAAAGCTGAAATTACATCTTCTTTTCTTACTTTATTTCCTCACTTTTCTAAATACTTATAACTTCTTTTTATACTAAGTTTTAGTTTCTCAAAAAGCTGAAATTCCATCTTCTTTCCTTACTTTACTTCCTCACTTTTCTAAATACTTATAACTTCTTTTTATCTCTAAGTTTTAGTAAATCTAAAAGCTGAAATTACATCTTCTTTTCTTACTTTACTTCCTCACTTTTCTAAATACTTATAACTTCTTTTTATCTCTAAGTTTTAGTAAATCTAAAAGCTGAAATTACATCTTCTTTTCTTACTTTATTTCCTCACTTTTCTAAATACTTATAACTTCTTTTTATACTAAGTTTTAGTTTCTCAAAAAGCTGAAATTCCATCTTCTTTCCTTACTTTACTTCCTCACTTTTCTAAATACTTATTACTTCTTTTATCTCTAAGTTTTAGTTTCTCTAAAAGCTGAAATTACATCTTCTTTTCTTACTTTACTTCCTCACTTTTCTAAATACTTATAACTTCTTTTTATCTCTAAGTTTTAGTAACTCTAAAAGCTGAAATTACATCTTCTTTTCTACTTTATTTCCTCACTTTTCTAAATACTTATAACTTCTTTTTATCTCTATGTTTCAGTTTCTCTAAAACTGAAATTACATCTTTTTTCCTTGCTGAAATTCTATCTTCTTTTCTTACTTTACTTCCTCACATTTCTAAATACTTATTACTTCTTTTTATCTCTAAGTTTTAGTAACTCTAAAAGCTGAAATTACATCTTCTTTTCTTACTTTATTTCCTCACTTTTCTAAATACTTATAACTTCTTTTTATTCTAAGTTTTAGTAACTCTAAAAGCTGAAATTCCATCTTCTTTCCTTACTTTACTTCCTCACTTTTCTAAATACTTATAACTTCTTTTTATCTCTATGTTTAGGTTTCTCTAAAAGCTGAAATTACATCTTCTTTTCTTACTTTATTTCCTCACTTTTCTAAATACTTATAACTTCTTTTTATCTCTAAGTTTTAGTAACTCTAAAAGCTGAAATTACATCTTCTTTCCTTACTTTACTTCCTCACTTTTCTAAATACTTATAACTTCTTTTTATCTCTAAGTTTTAGTAAATCTAAAAGCTGAAATTACATCTTCTTTTCTTACTTTATTTCCTCACTTTTCTAAATACTTATAACTTCTTTTTATACTAAGTTTTAGTTTCTCAAAAAGCTGAAATTCAATTTTCTTTTCTTGATTTACTTCCTCGTTTTTCTAAATACTTATAACTTCTTTTTATCTCTAAGTTTTAGTAACTCTAAAAGCTGAAATTCTATCTTCTTTTCTTACTTTACTTCCTCACTTTTCTAAATACTTATAACTTCTTTTTATCTCTATGTTTAGGTTTCTCTAAAACTGAAATTCTATCTTCTTTTCTTACTTTACTTCCTCACTTTTCTAAATACTTATAACTTCTTTTTATCTCTATGTTTAGGTTTCTCTAAAACTGAAATTACATCTTCTTTTCTTACTTTACTTCCTCCTTTTTCTAAATACTTATAACTTCTTTTTATACTAAGTTTTAGTTTTTCTAAAAGCTGAAATTCCATCTTCTTTCCTTGCTGAAATTAGATCTTCTTTTCTTACTTTACTTCCTCACTTTTCTAAATACTCATAACTTCTTTTTATCTCTAAGTTTTAGTTTTTCTAAAAGCTGAAATTCTATCTTCTTTTCTTACTTTACTTCCTCGTTTTTCTAAATACTTATAACTTCTTTTTATCTCTAAGTTTTAGTTTCTCTAAAAGCTGAAATTCTATCTTCTTTTCTTACTTTACTTCCTCGTTTTTCTAAATACTTATTACTTCTTTTATCTCTAAGTTTTAGTTTTTCTAAAAGCTGAAATTCTATCTTGTTTTCTTACTTTACTTCCTCACTTTTCTAAATACTTATAACTTCTTTTTATCTCTAAGTTTTAGTTTCTCTAAAAGCTGAAATTCTATCTTCTTTTCTTACTTTACTTCCTCGTTTTTCTAAATACTTATTACTTCTTTTATCTCTAAGTTTTAGTAATTCTAAAAGCTGAAATTCTATCTTCTTTTCTTACTTTACTTCCTCGTTTTTTTAAATACTTATAACTTCTTTTTATTTCTAAGTTTTAGTTTTTCTAAAAGCTGAAATTCTATCTTTTTTTCTTACTTTACTTCCTCACTTTTCTAAATACTTATAACTTCTTTTTATCTCTAAGTTTTAGTAACTCTAAAAGCTGAAATTACATCTTCTTTTCTTACTTTATTTCCTCACTTTTCTAAATACTTATAACTTCTTTTTATACTAAGTTTTAGTTTCTCAAAAAGCTGAAATTAAATCTTATTTCCTTACTTTACTTCCTCGTTTTTCTAAATACTTATAACTTCTTTTTATCTCTAAGTTTTAGTAACTCTAAAAGCTGAAATTACATCTTCTTTTCTTACTTTATTTCCTCACTTTTCTAAATACTTATAACTTCTTTTTATCTCTATGTTTCAGTTTCTCTAAAACTGAAATTACATCTTTTTTCCTTGCTGAAATTCTATCTTCTTTTCTTACTTTACTTCCTCACTTTTCTAAATACTTATAACTTCTTTTTATCTCTAAGTTTTAGTAACTCTAAAAGCTGAAATTACATCTTCTTTTCTTACTTTATTTCCTCACTTTTCTAAATACTTATAACTTCTTTTTATCTCTAAGTTTTAGTAACTCTAAAAGCTGAAATTCTATCTTCTTTTCTTACTTTACTTCCTCACTTTTCTAAATACTTATAACTTCTTTTTATCTCTAAGTTTTGTAACTCTAAAAGCTGAAATTAAATCTTATTTCCTTACTTTACTTCCTCGTTTTTCTAAATACTTATAACTTCTTTTTATCTCTAATTTTTAGTAACTCTAAAACTGAAATTACATCTTCTTTTCTACTTTATTTCCTCACTTTTCTAAATACTTATAACTTCTTTTTATCTCTATGTTTCAGTTTCTCTAAAAGCTGAAATTAAATCTTCTTTTCTTACTTTATTTCCTCACTTTTCTAAATACTTATAACTTCTTTTTATACTAAGTTTTAGTTTCTCTAAAAGCTGAAATTAAATCTTATTTCCTTACTTTACTTCCTCGTTTTTCTAAATACTTATAACTTCTTTTTATCTCTAAGTTTTAGTAACTCTAAAAGCTGAAATTACATCTTCTTTTCTTACTTTATTTCCTCACTTTTCTAAATACTTATAACTTCTTTTTATCTCTATGTTTCAGTTTCTCTAAAACTGAAATTACATCTTCTTTTCTTACTTTACTTCCTCACTTTTCTAAATACTTATTACTTCTTTTTATTCTAAGTTTTAGTAACTCTAAAAGCTGAAATTACATCTTCTTTTCTTACTTTACTTCCTCGTTTTTCTAAATACTTCAACTTCTTTTTATTCTAAGTTTTAGTTTTTCTAAAAGCTGAAATTCCATCTTCTTTCCTTGACGAAATTCTATCTTCTTTTCTTACTTTACTTCCTCACTTTTCTAAATACTTATAACTTCTTTTTATCTCTAAGTTTTGTAACTCTAAAAGCTGAAATTAAATCTTATTTCCTTACTTTACTTCCTCGTTTTTCTAAATACTTATAACTTCTTTTTATACTAAGTTTTAGTTTTTCTAAAAGCTGAAATTCCATCTTCATTCCTTGCTGAAATTATATCTTCTTTCCTTACTTTACTTCCTCACTTTTCTAAATACTTATAACTTCTTTTTATCTCTAAGTTTTAGTTTCTCTAAAAGCTGAAATTCTATCTTCTTTTCTTACTTTACTTCCTCGTTTTTCTAAATACTTATAACTTCTTTTTATCTCTAAGTTTTAGTAACTCTAAAAGCTGAAATTACATTTTCTTTTCTTACTTTACTTCCTCACTTTTCTAAATACTTATAACTTCTTTTTATCTCTATGTTTCAGTTTCTCTAAAAGCTGAAATTCTATCTTCTTTTCTTACTTTATTTCCTCACTTTTCTAAATACTTATAACTTCTTTTTATCTCTAAGTTTTAGTTTCTCTAAAAGTTGAAATTACATCTTCTTTTCTTACTTTACTTCCTCACTTTTCTAAATACTTATAACTTCTTTTTATCTCTAAGTTTTAGTAACTCTAAAAGCTGAAATTACATTTTCTTTTCTTACTTTACTTCCTCACTTTTCTAAATACTTATAACTTCTTTTTATCTCTAAGTTTTAGTAATTCTAAAAGCTGAAATTCTATCTTCTTTTCTTACTTTATTTCCTCACTTTTCTAAATACTTATAACTTCTTTTTATCTCTAAGTTTTAGTTTCTCTAAAAGTTGAAATTACATCTTCTTTTCTTACTTTACTTCCTCACTTTTCTAAATACTTATAACTTCTTTTTATCTCTAAGTTTTAGTAACTCTAAAAGCTGAAATTACATTTTCTTTTCTTACTTAACTTCCTCACTTTTCTAAATACTTATAACTTCTTTTTATCTCTAAGTTTTAGTAATTCTAAAAGCTGAAATTCTATCTTCTTTTCTTACTTTATTTCCTCACTTTTCTAAATACTTATAACTTCTTTTTATCTCTAAGTTTTAGTAATTCTAAAAGCTGAAATTACATTTTCTTTTCTTACTTTATTTCCTCACTTTTCTAAATACTTATAACTTCTTTTTATACTAAGTTTTAGTTTCTCTAAAAGTTGAAATTCTATCTTCTTTTCTTACTTTATTTCCTCACTTTTCTAAATACTTATAACTTCTTTTTATCTCTAAGTTTTAGTAACTCTAAAAGCTGAAATTCTATCTTCTTTTCTTACTTTACTTCCTCACTTTTCTAAATACTTATAACTTCTTTTTATCTCTAAGTTTTGTAACTCTAAAAGCTGAAATTAAATCTTATTTCCTTACTTTACTTCCTCGTTTTTCTAAATACTTATAACTTCTTTTTATCTCTAATTTTTAGTAACTCTAAAACTGAAATTACATCTTCTTTTCTACTTTATTTCCTCACTTTTCTAAATACTTATAACTTCTTTTTATCTCTATGTTTCAGTTTCTCTAAAAGCTGAAATTAAATCTTCTTTTCTTACTTTATTTCCTCACTTTTCTAAATACTTATAACTTCTTTTTATACTAAGTTTTAGTTTCTCTAAAAGCTGAAATTAAATCTTATTTCCTTACTTTACTTCCTCGTTTTTCTAAATACTTATAACTTCTTTTTATCTCTAAGTTTTAGTAACTCTAAAAGCTGAAATTACATCTTCTTTTCTTACTTTATTTCCTCACTTTTCTAAATACTTATAACTTCTTTTTATCTCTATGTTTCAGTTTCTCTAAAACTGAAATTACATCTTCTTTTCTTACTTTACTTCCTCACTTTTCTAAATACTTATTACTTCTTTTTATTCTAAGTTTTAGTAACTCTAAAAGCTGAAATTACATCTTCTTTTCTTACTTTACTTCCTCGTTTTTCTAAATACTTCAACTTCTTTTTATTCTAAGTTTTAGTTTTTCTAAAAGCTGAAATTCCATCTTCTTTCCTTGACGAAATTCTATCTTCTTTTCTTACTTTACTTCCTCACTTTTCTAAATACTTATAACTTCTTTTTATCTCTAAGTTTTGTAACTCTAAAAGCTGAAATTAAATCTTATTTCCTTACTTTACTTCCTCGTTTTTCTAAATACTTATAACTTCTTTTTATACTAAGTTTTAGTTTTTCTAAAAGCTGAAATTCCATCTTCATTCCTTGCTGAAATTATATCTTCTTTCCTTACTTTACTTCCTCACTTTTCTAAATACTTATAACTTCTTTTTATCTCTAAGTTTTAGTTTCTCTAAAAGCTGAAATTCTATCTTCTTTTCTTACTTTACTTCCTCGTTTTTCTAAATACTTATAACTTCTTTTTATCTCTAAGTTTTAGTAACTCTAAAAGCTGAAATTACATTTTCTTTTCTTACTTTACTTCCTCACTTTTCTAAATACTTATAACTTCTTTTTATCTCTATGTTTCAGTTTCTCTAAAAGCTGAAATTCTATCTTCTTTTCTTACTTTATTTCCTCACTTTTCTAAATACTTATAACTTCTTTTTATCTCTAAGTTTTAGTTTCTCTAAAAGTTGAAATTACATCTTCTTTTCTTACTTTACTTCCTCACTTTTCTAAATACTTATAACTTCTTTTTATCTCTAAGTTTTAGTAACTCTAAAAGCTGAAATTACATTTTCTTTTCTTACTTTACTTCCTCACTTTTCTAAATACTTATAACTTCTTTTTATCTCTAAGTTTTAGTAATTCTAAAAGCTGAAATTCTATCTTCTTTTCTTACTTTATTTCCTCACTTTTCTAAATACTTATAACTTCTTTTTATCTCTAAGTTTTAGTAATTCTAAAAGCTGAAATTACATTTTCTTTTCTTACTTTATTTCCTCACTTTTTTTAAATACTTATAACTTCTTTTTATACTAAGTTTTAGTTTCTCTAAAAGTTGAAATTCTATCTTCTTTTCTTACTTTATTTCCTCACTTTTCTAAATACTTATAACTTCTTTTTATCTCTAAGTTTAAGTAACTCTAAAAGCTGAAATTCTATCTTCTTTTCTTACTTTACTTCCTCACTTTTCTAAATACTTATAACTTCTTTTTATCTCTAAGTTTTGTAACTCTAAAAGCTGAAATTAAATCTTATTTCCTTACTTTACTTCCTCGTTTTTCTAAATACTTATAACTTCTTTTTATCTCTAATTTTTAGTAACTCTAAAACTGAAATTACATCTTCTTTTCTTACTTTATTTCCTCACTTTTCTAAATACTTATAACTTCTTTTTATCTCTATGTTTCAGTTTCTCTAAAACTGAAATTACATCTTTTTTCCTTGCTGAAATTCCATCTTCTTTTCTTACTTTACTTCCTCACTTTTCTAAATACTTATAACTTCTTTTTATCTCTAAGTTTTAGTAACTCTAAAAGCTGAAATTACATCTTCTTTCCTTACTTATTTCCTCACTTTTCTAAATACTTATAACTTCTTTTTATACTAAGTTTTAGTTTCTCTAAAAGTTGAAATTCTATCTTCTTTTCTTACTTTATTTCCTCACTTTTCTAAATACTTATAACTTCTTTTTATCTCTAAGTTTTAGTAACTCTAAAAGCTGAAATTCTATCTTCTTTTCTTACTTTACTTCCTCACTTTTCTAAATACTTATAACTTCTTTTTATCTCTAAGTTTTGTAACTCTAAAAGCTGAAATTAAATCTTATTTCCTTACTTTACTTCCTCGTTTTTCTAAATACTTATAACTTCTTTTTATCTCTAATTTTTAGTAACTCTAAAACTGAAATTACATCTTCTTTTCTACTTTATTTCCTCACTTTTCTAAATACTTATAACTTCTTTTTATCTCTATGTTTCAGTTTCTCTAAAAGCTGAAATTAAATCTTCTTTTCTTACTTTATTTCCTCACTTTTCTAAATACTTATAACTTCTTTTTATACTAAGTTTTAGTTTCTCTAAAAGCTGAAATTAAATCTTATTTCCTTACTTTACTTCCTCGTTTTTCTAAATACTTATAACTTCTTTTTATCTCTAAGTTTTAGTAACTCTAAAAGCTGAAATTACATCTTCTTTTCTTACTTTATTTCCTCACTTTTCTAAATACTTATAACTTCTTTTTATCTCTATGTTTCAGTTTCTCTAAAACTGAAATTACATCTTCTTTTCTTACTTTACTTCCTCACTTTTCTAAATACTTATTACTTCTTTTTATTCTAAGTTTTAGTAACTCTAAAAGCTGAAATTACATCTTCTTTTCTTACTTTACTTCCTCATTTTTCTAAATACTTCAACTTCTTTTTATTCTAAGTTTTAGTTTTTCTAAAAGCTGAAATTCCATCTTCTTTCCTTGACGAAATTCTATCTTCTTTTCTTACTTTACTTCCTCACTTTTCTAAATACTTATAACTTCTTTTTATCTCTAAGTTTTGTAACTCTAAAAGCTGAAATTAAATCTTATTTCCTTACTTTACTTCCTCGTTTTTCTAAATACTTATAACTTCTTTTTATACTAAGTTTTAGTTTTTCTAAAAGCTGAAATTCCATCTTCATTCCTTGCTGAAATTATATCTTCTTTCCTTACTTTACTTCCTCACTTTTCTAAATACTTATAACTTCTTTTTATCTCTAAGTTTTAGTTTCTCTAAAAGCTGAAATTCTATCTTCTTTTCTTACTTTACTTCCTCGTTTTTCTAAATACTTATAACTTCTTTTTATCTCTAAGTTTTAGTAACTCTAAAAGCTGAAATTACATTTTCTTTTCTTACTTTACTTCCTCACTTTTCTAAATACTTATAACTTCTTTTTATCTCTATGTTTCAGTTTCTCTAAAAGCTGAAATTCTATCTTCTTTTCTTACTTTATTTCCTCACTTTTCTAAATACTTATAACTTCTTTTTATCTCTAAGTTTTAGTTTCTCTAAAAGTTGAAATTACATCTTCTTTTCTTACTTTACTTCCTCACTTTTCTAAATACTTATAACTTCTTTTTATCTCTAAGTTTTAGTAACTCTAAAAGCTGAAATTACATTTTCTTTTCTTACTTTACTTCCTCACTTTTCTAAATACTTATAACTTCTTTTTATCTCTAAGTTTTAGTAATTCTAAAAGCTGAAATTCTATCTTCTTTTCTTACTTTATTTCCTCACTTTTCTAAATACTTATAACTTCTTTTTATCTCTAAGTTTTAGTAATTCTAAAAGCTGAAATTACATTTTCTTTTCTTACTTTATTTCCTCACTTTTCTAAATACTTATAACTTCTTTTTATACTAAGTTTTAGTTTCTCTAAAAGTTGAAATTCTATCTTCTTTTCTTACTTTATTTCCTCACTTTTCTAAATACTTATAACTTCTTTTTATCTCTAAGTTTTAGTAACTCTAAAAGCTGAAATTCTATCTTCTTTTCTTACTTTACTTCCTCACTTTTCTAAATACTTATAACTTCTTTTTATCTCTAAGTTTTGTAACTCTAAAAGCTGAAATTAAATCTTATTTCCTTACTTTACTTCCTCGTTTTTCTAAATACTTATAACTTCTTTTTATCTCTAATTTTTAGTAACTCTAAAACTGAAATTACATCTTCTTTTCTTACTTTATTTCCTCACTTTTCTAAATACTTATAACTTCTTTTTATCTCTATGTTTCAGTTTCTCTAAAACTGAAATTACATCTTTTTTCCTTGCTGAAATTCCATCTTCTTTTCTTACTTTACTTCCTCACTTTTCTAAATACTTATAACTTCTTTTTATCTCTATGTTTCAGTTTCTCTAAAACTGAAATTACATCTTCTTTTCTTACTTTATTTCCTCACTTTTCTAAATACTTATAACTTCTTTTTATTCTAAGTTTTAGTTTCTCTAAAAGCTGAAATTACATCTTCTTTTCTTACTTTACTTCCTCGTTTTTCTAAATACTTATAACTTCTTTTTATCTCTAAGTTTCAGTTTCTCTAAAAGCTGAAATTCTATCTTCTTTTCTTACTTTACTTCCTCACTTTTCTAAATACTTATAACTTCTTTTTATCTCTAAGTTTTGTAACTCTAAAAGCTGAAATTAAATCTTATTTCCTTACTTTACTTCCTCGTTTTTCTAAATACTTATAACTTCTTTTTATCTCTAATTTTTAGTAACTCTAAAACTGAAATTACATCTTCTTTTCTTACTTTATTTCCTCACTTTTCTAAATACTTATAACTTCTTTTTATCTCTATGTTTCAGTTTCTCTAAAACTGAAATTACATCTTTTTTCCTTGCTGAAATTCCATCTTCTTTTCTTACTTTACTTCCTCACTTTTCTAAATACTTATAACTTCTTTTTATCTCTATGTTTCAGTTTCTCTAAAACTGAAATTCCATCTTCTTTTCTTACTTTACTTCCTCACTTTTCTAAATACTTATAACTTCTTTTTATCTCTATGTTTCAGTTTCTCTAAAACTGAAATTACATCTTTTTTCCTTGCTGAAATTCCATCTTCTTTTCTTACTTTACTTCCTCACTTTTCTAAATACTTATAACTTCTTTTTATCTCTATGTTTCAGTTTCTCTAAAACTGAAATTACATCTTCTTTTCTTACTTTATTTCCTCACTTTTCTAAATACTTATAACTTCTTTTTATACTAAGTTTTAGTTTCTCAAAAAGCTGAAATTCTATCTTCTTTCCTTGCTGAAATTATATCTTATTTCCTTACTTTACTTCCTCACTTTTCTAAATACTTATAACTTCTTGTTATTCTAAGTTTTAGTTTCTCTAAAAGCTGAAATTACATCTTCTCTTTCTTACTTTACTTCCTCGTTTTTCTAAATACTTATAACTTCTTTTTATCTCTAAGTTTCAGTTTCTCTAAAAGCTGAAATTCTATCTTCTTTTCTTACTTTACTTCCTCCTTTTTCTAAATACTTATAACTTCTTTTTATCTCTAAGTTTTAGTAATTCTAAAAGCTGAAATTCTATCTTCTTTTCTTACTTTACTTCCTCACTTTTCTAAATACTTATAACTTCTTTTTATTCTAAGTTTTAGTTTTTCTAAAAGCTGAAATTCTATCTTTTTTTCTTACTTTACTTCCTCACTTTTCTAAATACTTATAACTTCTTTTTATCTCTATGTTTAGGTTTCTCTAAAACTGAAATTACATCTTCTTTTCTTACTTTATTTCCTCACTTTTCTAAATACTTATAACTTCTTTTTATACTAAGTTTTAGTTTCTCTAAAAGCTGAAATTCCATCTTCTTTCCTTACTTTATTTCCTCACTTTTCTAAATACTTATAACTTCTTTTTATCTCTAAGTTTTAGTAACTCTAAAAGCTGAAATTACATTTTCTTTTCTTACTTTACTTCCTCACTTTTCTAAATACTTATAACTTCTTTTTATCTCTAAGTTTTAGTAATTCTAAAAGCTGAAATTCTATCTTCTTTTCTTACTTTATTTCCTCACTTTTCTAAATACTTATAACTTCTTTTTATCTTTAAGTTTTAGTAATTCTAAAAGCTGAAATTACATTTTCTTTTCTTACTTTATTTCCTCACTTTTCTAAATACTTATAACTTCTTTTTATACTAAGTTTTAGTTTCTCTAAAAGTTGAAATTCTATCTTCTTTTCTTACTTTATTTCCTCACTTTTCTAAATACTTATAACTTCTTTTTATCTCTAAGTTTTAGTAACTCTAAAAGCTGAAATTCTATCTTCTTTTCTTACTTTACTTCCTCACTTTTCTAAATACTTATAACTTCTTTTTATTCTAAGTTTTAGTTTTTCTAAAAGCTGAAATTAAATCTTATTTCCTTACTTTACTTCCTCGTTTTTCTAAATACTTATAACTTCTTTTTATCTCTAATTTTTAGTAACTCTAAAACTGAAATTACATCTTCTTTTCTTACTTTATTTCCTCACTTTTCTAAATACTTATAACTTCTTTTTATCTCTATGTTTCAGTTTCTCTAAAACTGAAATTACATCTTTTTTCCTTGCTGAAATTCCATCTTCTTTTCTTACTTTACTTCCTCACTTTTCTAAATACTTATAACTTCTTTTTATCTCTATGTTTCAGTTTCTCTAAAACTGAAATTACATCTTTTTTTCTTACTTTACTTCCTCACTTTTCTAAATACTTATAACTTCTTTTTATCTCTATGTTTCAGTTTCTCTAAAACTGAAATTAAATCTTATTTCCTTACTTTACTTCCTCGTTTTTCTAAATACTTATAACTTCTTTTTATCTCTAAGTTTTAGTAATTCTAAAAGCTGAAATTAAATCTTATTTCCTTACTTTACTTCCTCGTTTTTCTAAATACTTATAACTTCTTTTTATCTCTAAGTTTCAGTTTCTCTAAAAGCTGAAATTCTATCTTCTTTTCTTACTTTACTTCCTCGTTTTTCTAAATACTTATAACTTCTTTTTATCTCTAAGTTTTAGTAATTCTAAAAGCTGAAATTCTATCTTCTTTTCTTACTTTACTTCCTCACTTTTCTAAATACTTATAACTTCTTTTTATCTCTAAGTTTTGTAACTCTAAAAGCTGAAATTAAATCTTATTTCCTTACTTTACTTCCTCGTTTTTCTAAATACTTATAACTTCTTTTTATCTCTAATTTTTAGTAACTCTAAAACTGAAATTCCATCTTCTTTTCTTACTTTATTTCCTCACTTTTCTAAATACTTATAACTTCTTTTTATCTCTATGTTTCAGTTTCTCTAAAACTGAAATTACATCTTTTTTCCTTGCTGAAATTCCATCTTCTTTTCTTACTTTACTTCCTCACTTTTCTAAATACTTATAACTTCTTTTTATCTCTATGTTTCAGTTTCTCTAAAACTGAAATTCCATCTTCTTTTCTTACTTTACTTCCTCACTTTTCTAAATACTTATAACTTCTTTTTATCTCTATGTTTCAGTTTCTCTAAAACTGAAATTACATCTTTTTTCCTTGCTGAAATTCCATCTTCTTTTCTTACTTTACTTCCTCACTTTTCTAAATACTTATAACTTCTTTTTATCTCTATGTTTCAGTTTCTCTAAAACTGAAATTACATCTTCTTTTCTTACTTTATTTCCTCACTTTTCTAAATACTTATAACTTCTTTTTATACTAAGTTTTAGTTTCTCAAAAAGCTGAAATTCTATCTTCTTTCCTTGCTGAAATTATATCTTATTTCCTTACTTTACTTCCTCACTTTTCTAAATACTTATAACTTCTTTTTATTCTAAGTTTTAGTTTCTCTAAAAGCTGAAATTACATCTTCTTTTCTTACTTTACTTCCTCGTTTTTCTAAATACTTATAACTTCTTTTTATCTCTAAGTTTCAGTTTCTCTAAAAGCTGAAATTCTATCTTCTTTTCTTACTTTACTTCCTCCTTTTTCTAAATACTTATAACTTCTTTTTATCTCTAAGTTTTAGTAATTCTAAAAGCTGAAATTCTATCTTCTTTTCTTACTTTACTTCCTCACTTTTCTAAATACTTATAACTTCTTTTTATCTCTAAGTTTTGTAACTCTAAAAGCTGAAATTAAATCTTATTTCCTTACTTTACTTCCTTGTTTTTCTAAATACTTATAACTTCTTTTTATCTCTAATTTTTAGTAACTCTAAAACTGAAATTACATCTTCTTTTCTTACTTTATTTCCTCACTTTTCTAAATACTTATAACTTCTTTTTATCTCTATGTTTCAGTTTCTCTAAAACTGAAATTACATCTTTTTTCCTTGCTGAAATTCCATCTTCTTTTCTTACTTTACTTCCTCACTTTTCTAAATACTTATAACTTCTTTTTATCTCTATGTTTCAGTTTCTCTAAAACTGAAATTCCATCTTCTTTTCTTACTTTACTTCCTCACTTTTCTAAATACTTATAACTTCTTTTTATCTCTATGTTTCAGTTTCTCTAAAACTGAAATTACATCTTTTTTCCTTGCTGAAATTCTATCTTCTTTTCTTACTTTACTTCCTCACTTTTCTAAATACTTATAACTTCTTTTTATCTCTAAGTTTTAGTAACTCTAAAAGCTGAAATTACATCTTCTTTTCTTACTTTATTTCCTCACTTTTCTAAATACTTATAACTTCTTTTTATTCTAAGTTTTAGTAACTCTAAAAGCTGAAATTCCATCTTCTTTCCTTACTTTACTTCCTCACTTTTCTAAATACTTATAACTTCTTTTTATCTCTATGTTTAGGTTTCTCTAAAACTGAAATTCCATCTTCTTTCCTTGCTGAAATTATATCTTCTTTCCTTACTTTACTTCCTCACTTTTCTAAATACTTATAACTTCTTTTTATCTCTAAGTTTTAGTAACTCTTTAAAGCTGAAATTACATTTTCTTTTCTTACTTTATTTCCTCACTTTTCTAAATACTTATAACTTCTTTTTATACTAAGTTTTAGTTTCTCTAAAAGTTGAAATTCCATCTTCTTTCCTTACTTTACTTCCTCGTTTTTCTAAATACTTATAACTTCTTTTTATCTCTAAGTTTAAGTAACTCTAAAAGCTGAAATTCTATCTTCTTTTCTTACTTTACTTCCTCACTTTTCTAAATACTTATAACTTCTTTTTATCTCTAAGTTTTAGTAACTCTAAAAGCTGAAATTACATTTTCTTTTCTTACTTTATTTCCTCACTTTTCTAAATACTTATAACTACTTTTTATTCTTTGTATTAGTAACTCTAAAAGCTCTAATTCTATCTTCTTTCCTTGCTGAAATTATATCTCCTTTCTTACTTTATTTCCTCACTTTTCTAAATACTTATAACTTCTTTTTATCTCTAAGTTTTAGTTTCTCTAAAATCTGAAATTCCATCTTCTTTCCTTACTTTATTTCCTCACTTTTCTAAATACTTATAACTTCTTTTTATCTCTAAGTTTCAGTTTCTCTAAAAGCTGAAATTATATCTTCTTTTCTTACTTTACTTCCTCACTTTTCTAAATACTTATAACTTCTTTTTATCTCTAAGTTTCAGTTTCTCTAAAAGCTGAAATTCTATCTTCTTTTCTTACTTTACTTCCTCACTTTTCTAAATACTTATAACTTCTTTTTATCTCTAAGTTTAAGTAACTCTAAAAGCTGAAATTCTACCTTCTTTTCTTACTTTACTTCCTCGTTTTTCTAAATACTTATAACTTCTTTTTATCTCTAAGTTTAAGTAACTCTAAAAGCTGAAATTCTATCTTCTTTTCTTACTTTACTTCCTCACTTTTCTAAATACTTATAACTTCTTTTTATACTAAGTTTTAGTAACTCTAAAAGCTGAAATTATATCTTCTTTTCTTACTTTACTTTCTCACTTTTCTAAATACTTATAACTTCTTTTTATCTCTAAGTTTTAGTAACTCTTTAAAGCTGAAATTCTATCTTCTTTTCTTACTTTACTTCCTCGTTTTTCTAAATACTTATAACTTCTTTTTATCTCTAAGTTTTAGTAACTCTAAAAGCTGAATCTACATTTTTTTTTCTTACTTTACTTCCTCACTTTTCTAAATACTTATAACTTCTTTTTATCTCTAAGTTTTAGTAACTCTAAAAGCTGAAATTCCATCTTCTTTCCTTACTTTATTTCCTCACTTTTTTAAATACTTATAACTTCTTTTTATCTCTAAGTTTTAGTAATTCTAAAAGCTGAAATTACATTTTCTTTTCTTACTTTATTTCCTCACTTTTCTAAATACTTATAACTTCTTTTTATACTAAGTTTTAGTTTCTCTAAAAGTTGAAATTCCATCTTCTTTCCTTACTTTACTTCCTCGTTTTTCTAAATACTTATAACTTCTTTTTATCTCTAAGTTTAAGTAACTCTAAAAGCTGAAATTCTATCTTCTTTTCTTACTTTACTTCCTCACTTTTCTAAATACTTATAACTTCTTTTTATCTCTAAGTTTTAGTAACTCTAAAAGCTGAAATTACATTTTCTTTTCTTACTTTACTTCCTCACTTTTCTAAATACTTATAACTTCTTTTTATCTCTATGTTTCAGTTTCTCTAAAAGCTGAAATTCTATCTTCTTTTCTTACTTTACTTCCTCACTTTTCTAAATACTTATAACTTCTTTTTATCTCTAAGTTTTAGTAACTCTTTAAAGCTGAAATTCTATCTTCTTTTCTTTCTTTACTTCCTCGTTTTTCTAAATACTTATAACTTCTTTTTATCTCTAAGTTTTAGTAACTCTAAAAGCTGAAATTCTATCTTCTTTTCTTACTTTACTTCCTCACTTTTCTAAATACTTATAACTTCTTTTTATCTCTAAGTTTTAGTAACTCTAAAAGCTGAAATTCTATATTCTTTTCTTACTTTATTTCCTCACTTTTCTAAATACTTATAACTTCTTTTTATCTCTAAGTTTTAGTAATTCTAAAAGCTGAAATTACATTTTCTTTTCTTACTTTATTTCCTCGTTTTTCTAAATACTTATAACTTCTTTTTATCTCTAAGTTTTGTAACTCTAAAAGCTGAAATTAAATCTTATTTCCTTACTTTACTTCCTCGTTTTTCTAAATACTTATAACTTCTTTTTATCTCTAAGTTTTAGTAACTCTAAAAGCTGAAATTACATCTTCTTTTCTTACTTTACTTCCTCACTTTTCTAAATACTTATAACTTCTTTTTATCTCTATGTTTCAGTTTCTCTAAAACTGAAATTACATCTTCTTTTCTTACTTTATTTCCTCACTTTTCTAAATACTTATAACTACTTTTTATTCTTTGTATTAGTAACTCTAAAAGCTCTAATTCTATCTTCTTTCCTTGCTGAAATTATATCTTCTTTTCTTACTTTATTTCCTCACTTTTCTAAATACTTATAACTTCTTTTTATCTCTAAGTTTTAGTTTCTCTAAAAGCAGAAATTCCATCTTCTTTCCTTACTTTATTTCCTCACTTTTCTAAATACTTATAACTTCTTTTTATCTCTAAGTTTCAGTTTCTCTAAAAGCTGAAATTATATCTTCTTTTCTTACTTTACTTCCTCACTTTTCTAAATACTTATAACTTCTTTTTATCTCTAAGTTTCAGTTTCTCTAAAAGCTGAAATTCTATCTTCTTTTCTTACTTTACTTCCTCACTTTTCTAAATACTTATAACTTCTTTTTATCTCTAAGTTTTAGTAACTCTAAAAGCTGAAATTCCATCTTCTTTCCTTACTTTATTTCCTCACTTTTTTAAATACTTATAACTTCTTTTTATTTCTAAGTTTTAGTAATTCTAAAAGCTGAAATTACATTTTCTTTTCTTACTTTATTTCCTCACTTTTCTAAATACTTATAACTTCTTTTTATTTCTAAGTTTTAGTAACTCTAAAACTGAAATTACATCTTCTTTTCTTACTTTATTTCCTCACTTTTCTAAATACTTATAACTTCTTTTTATCTCAAAGTTTTAGTAACTCTAAAAGCTGAAATTCCATCTTCTTTCCTTACTTTATTTCCTCACTTTTTTAAATACTTATAACTTCTTTTTATCTCTAAGTTTTAGTTTCTCTAAAAGCTGAAATTAAATCTTATTTCCTTACTTTATTTCCTCACTTTTCTAAATACTTATAACTTCTTTTTATCTCTATGTTTTAGTAATTCTAAAAGCTGAAATTCTATCTTCTTTTCTTACTTTATTTCCTCACTTTTCTAAATACTTATAACTTCTTTTTATCTCTAAGTTTTAGTAACTCTAAAAGCTGAAATTCCATCTTCTTTCCTTACTTTATTTCCTCACTTTTCTAAATACTTATAACTTCTTTTTATCTCTAAGTTTTAGTTTCTCTAAAAGCTGAAATTACTTTTTCTTTTCTTACTTTATTTCCTCACTTTTCTAAATACTTATAACTTCTTTTTATCTCTAAGTTTTAGTAACTCTAAAAGCTGAAATTCCATCTTCTTTCCTTACTTTATTTCCTCACTTTTCTAAATACTTATAACTTCTTTTTATCTCTAAGTTTTAGTAACTCTAAAAGCTGAAATTCCATCTTCTTTCCTTACTTTATTTCCTCACTTTTCTAAATACTTATAACTTCTTTTTATCTCTAAGTTTTAGTTTCTCTAAAAGCTGAAATTACTTTTTCTTTTCTTACTTTATTTCCTCACTTTTCTAAATACTTATAACTTCTTTTTATCTCTAAGTTTTAGTAACTCTAAAAGCTGAAATTCCATCTTCTTTCCTTACTTTATTTCCTCACTTTTCTAAATACTTATAACTTCTTTTTATCTCTAAGTTTTAGTTTCTCTAAAATCTGAAATTCCATCTTCTTTCCTTACTTTATTTCCTCACTTTTCTAAATACTTATAACTTCTTTTTATCTCTAAGTTTTAGTTTCTCTAAAAGCTGAAATTATATCTTCTTTTCTTACTTTACTTCCTCGTTTTTCTAAATACTTATAACTTCTTTTTATCTCTATGTTTCAGTTTCTCTAAAAGCTGAAATTCTATCTTCTTTTCTTACTTTATTTCCTCACTTTTCTAAATACTTATAACTTCTTTTTATCTCTAAGTTTTAGTAACTCTAAAAGCTGAAATTCCATCTTCTTTCCTTACTTTATTTCCTCACTTTTTTAAATACTTATAACTTCTTTTTATTTCTAAGTTTTAGTAATTCTAAAAGCTGAAATTACATTTTCTTTTCTTACTTTATTTCCTCACTTTTCTAAATACTTATAACTTCTTTTTATCTCTAAGTTTTAGTAACTCTAAAAGCTGAAATTCCATCTTCTTTCCTTACTTTATTTCCTCACTTTTTTAAATACTTATAACTTCTTTTTATCTCTAAGTTTTAGTTTCTCTAAAAGCTGAAATTAAATCTTATTTCCTTACTTTATTTCCTCACTTTTCTAAATACTTATAACTTCTTTTTATCTCTATGTTTTAGTAATTCTAAAAGCTGAAATTCTATCTTCTTTTCTTACTTTATTTCCTCACTTTTCTAAATACTTATAACTTCTTTTTATCTCTAAGTTTTAGTAACTCTAAAAGCTGAAATTCCATCTTCTTTCCTTACTTTATTTCCTCACTTTTCTAAATACTTATAACTTCTTTTTATCTCTAAGTTTTAGTTTCTCTAAAAGCTGAAATTACTTTTTCTTTTCTTACTTTATTTCCTCACTTTTCTAAATACTTATAACTTCTTTTTATCTCTAAGTTTTAGTAACTCTAAAAGCTGAAATTCCATCTTCTTTCCTTACTTTATTTCCTCACTTTTCTAAATACTTATAACTTCTTTTTATCTCTAAGTTTTAGTAACTCTAAAAGCTGAAATTCCATCTTCTTTCCTTACTTTATTTCCTCACTTTTCTAAATACTTATAACTTCTTTTTATCTCTAAGTTTTAGTTTCTCTAAAAGCTGAAATTATATCTTCTTTTCTTACTTTACTTCCTCGTTTTTCTAAATACTTATAACTTCTTTTTATCTCTATGTTTCAGTTTCTCTAAAAGCTGAAATTCTATCTTCTTTTCTTACTTTATTTCCTCACTTTTCTAAATACTTATAACTTCTTTTTATCTCTAAGTTTTAGTAATTCTAAAAGCTGAAATTACATTTTCTTTTCTTACTTTATTTCCTCACTTTTCTAAATACTTATAACTTCTTTTTATCTCTAAGTTTTAGTAATTCTAAAAGCTGAAATTACATTTTCTTTTCTTACTTTACTTCCTCACTTTTCTAAATACTTATAACTTCTTTTTATCTCTATGTTTCAGTTTCTCTAAAAGCTGAAATTCCATCTTCTTTCCTTACTTTACTTCCTCGTTTTTCTAAATACTTATAACTTCTTTTTATTCTAAGTTTTAGTTTCTCTAAAAGCTGAAATTCTATCTTCTTTTCTTACTTTATTTCCTCACTTTTCTAAATACTTATAACTTCTTTTTATCTCTAAGTTTTAGTTTCTCTAAAAGCTGAAATTCCATCTTCTTTCCTTACTTTATTTCCTCACTTTTCTAAATACTTATAACTTCTTTTTATCTCTAAGTTTTAGTTTCTCTAAAAGCTGAAATTCTATCTTCTTTTCTTACTTTACTTCCTCGTTTTTCTAAATACTTATAACTTCTTTTTATCTCTAAGTTTCAGTTTCTCTAAAAGCTGAAATTATATCTTCTTTTCTTACTTTACTTCCTCGTTTTTCTAAATACTTATAACTTCTTTTTATCTCTAAGTTTTAGTTTCTCTAAAAGCTGAAATTCTATCTTCTTTTCTTACTTTATTTCCTCACTTTTCTAAATGCTTATAACTTCTTTTTATCTCTAAGTTTTAGTAACTCTAAAAGCTGAAATTACATTTTCTTTTCTTACTTTACTTCCTCACTTTTCTAAATACTTATAACTTCTTTTTATCTCTATGTTTCAGTTTCTCTAAAAGCTGAAATTCTATCTTCTTTTCTTACTTTATTTCCTCACTTTTCTAAATACTTATAACTTTTTTTTATCTCTAAGTTTTAGTAATTCTAAAAGCTGAAATTACATTTTCTTTTCTTACTTTATTTCCTCACTTTTCTAAATACTTATAACTTATTTTTATACTAAGTTTTAGTTTCTCAAAAAGTTGAAATTCCATCTTCTTTTCTTACTTTATTTCCTCACTTTTCTAAATACTTATAACTTCTTTTAATCTCTATGTTTCAGTTTCTCTAAAAGCTGAAATTCCATCTTCTTTCCTTACTTTACTTCCTCGTTTTTCTAAATACTTATAACTTCTTTTTATTCTAAGTTTCAGTTTCTCTAAAAGCTGAAATTATATCTTCTTTTCTTACTTTATTTCCTCACTTTTCTAAATACTTATAACTTCTTTTTATCTCTAAGTTTTAGTTTCTCTAAAAGCTGAAATTCCATCTTCTTTTCTTACTTTATTTCCTCACTTTTCTAAATACTTATAACTTCTTTTTATCTCTATGTTTTAGTTTCTCTAAAAGCTGAAATTCTATCTTCTTTTCTTACTTTACTTCCTCGTTTTTCTAAATACTTATAACTTCTTTTTATCTCTAAGTTTCAGTTTCTCTAAAAGCTGAAATTATATCTTCTTTTCTTACTTTACTTCCTCGTTTTTCTAAATACTTATAACTTCTTTTTATCTCTAAGTTTTAGTTTCTCTAAAAGCTGAAATTCTATCTTCTTTTCTTACTTTATTTCCTCACTTTTCTAAATGCTTATAACTTCTTTTTATCTCTAAGTTTTAGTAACTCTAAAAGCTGAAATTCCATCTTCTTTCCTTACTTTATTTCCTCACTTTTTTAAATACTTATAACTTCTTTTTATCTCTAAGTTTTAGTTTCTCTAAAAGCTGAAATTCTATCTTCTTTTCTTACTTTACTTCCTCACTTTTCTAAATAATTATAACTTCTTTTTATCTCTAAGTTTTAGTTTCTCTAAAAGCTGAAATTCTATCTTCTTTTCTTACTTTACTTCCTCGTTTTTCTAAATACTTATAACTTCTTTTTATCTCTAAGTTTTAGTTTCTCTAAAAGCTGAAATTCTATCTTCTTTTCTTACTTTATTTCCTCACTTTTCTAAATGCTTATAACTTCTTTTTATCTCTAAGTTTTAGTAACTCTAAAAGCTGAAATTACATTTTCTTTTCTTACTTTACTTCCTCACTTTTCTAAATACTTATAACTTCTTTTTATCTCTATGTTTCAGTTTCTCTAAAAGCTGAAATTCTATCTTCTTTTCTTACTTTATTTCCTCACTTTTCTAAATACTTATAACTTCTTTTTATCTCTAAGTTTTAGTTTCTCTAAAATCTGAAATTCCATCTTCTTTCCTTACTTTATTTCCTCACTTTTCTAAATACTTATAACTTCTTTTTATCTCTAAGTTTCAGTTTCTCTAAAAGCTGAAATTACTTTTTCTTTTCTTACTTTACTTCCTCACTTTTCTAAATACTTATAACTTCTTTTTATCTCTAAGTTTTAGTTTCTCTAAAAGCTCTAATTCTATCTTCTTTTCTTACTTTACTTCCTCGTTTTTCTAAATACTTATAACTTCTTTTTATCTCTAAGTTTTAGTAACTCTAAAAGCTGAAATTCCATCTTCTTTTCTTACTTTATTTCCTCACTTTTCTAAATACTTATAACTTCTTTTTATCTCTAAGTTTTAGTAACTCTAAAAGCTGAAATTCAATCTTCTTTCCTTACTTTACTTCCTCACTTTTCTAAATACTTATAACTTCTTTTTATTTCTATGTTTCAGTTTCTCTAAAAGCTGAAATTCTATCTTCTTTTCTTACTTTACTTCCTCACTTTTCTAAATACTTATAACTTCTTTTTATACTAAGTTTTAGTAACTCTTAAAGTTGAAATTCTATCTTCTTTTCTTACTTTACTTCCTCGTTTTTCTAAATACTTATAACTTCTTTTTATCTCTAAGTTTTAGTAACTCTAAAAGCTGAAATTACATCTTCTTTTCTTACTTTACTTCCTCGTTTTTCTAAATGCTTATAACTTCTTTTTATCTCTAAGTTTTAGTTATTCTAAAAGCTGAAATTCCATCTTCTTTTCTTACTTTACTTCCTCACTTTTCTAAATACTTATAACTTCTTTTTATACTAAGTTTTAGTTTCTCTAAAAGCTGGAATTAAATCTTCTTTCCTTACTTTACTTCCTCGTTTTTCTAAATGCTTATAACTTCTCTTTATTTCTAAGTTTTAGTTTTTCTAAAATCTGAAATTACATTTTCTTTCCTTACTTTATTTCCTCACTTTTCTAAATACTTATAACTTCTTTTTATCTCTATATTTCAGTTTCTCTAAAAGCTGAAATTCTATCTTCTTTTCTTACTTTATTTCCTCACTTTTCTAAATACTTATAACTTCTTTTTATTCTAAGTTTTAGTTTCTCTAAAAGTTGAAATTCCATCTTCTTTCCTTACTTTATTTCCTCACTTTTCTAAATACTTATAACTTCTTTTTATCTCTAAGTTTTAGTAATTCTAAAAGCTGAAATTCTATCTTCTTTTCTTACTTTACTTCCTCACTTTTCTAAATACTTATAACTTCTTTTTATCTCTATATTTCAGTTTCTCTAAAAGCTGAAATTCTATCTTCTTTTCTTACTTTATTTCCTCACTTTTCTAAATACTTATAACTTCTTTTTATCTCTAAGTTTTAGTTTCTCTAAAAGCTGAAATTCTATCTTCTTTTCTTACTTTACTTCCTCACTTTTCTAAATACTTATAACTTTTTTTTATACTAAGTTTTAGTAACTCTAAAAGCTGAAATTACATTTTTTTTTCTTACTTTACTTCCTCACTTTTCTAAATACTTATAACTTCTTTTTATCTCTATGTTTTAGTTTCTCAAAAAGTTGAAATTCTATCTTCTTTTCTTACTTTATTTCCTCACTTTTCTAAATACTTATAACTTCTTTTTATCTCTATGTTTTAGTTTCTCAAAAAGTTGAAATTCTATCTTCTTTTCTTACTTTACTTCCTCACTTTTCTAAATACTTATAACTTCTTTTTATACTAAGTTTTTGTTTCTCTAAAAGTTGAAATTCCATCTTCTTTCCTTACTTTATTTCCTCACTTTTCTAAATACTTATTACTTCTTTTTATACTAAGTTTTTGTTTCTCTAAAAGTTGAAATTCCATCTTCTTTCCTTACTTTATTTCCTCACTTTTCTAAATACTTATAACTTCTTTTTATCTCTATATTTCAGTTTCTCTAAAAGCTGAAATTCTATCTTCTTTTCTTACTTTATTTCCTCACTTTTCTAAATACTTATAACTTCTTTTTATCTTTAAGTTTTAGTTTCTCAAAAGCTGAAATTCTATCTTCTTTTCTTACTTTACTTCCTCACTTTTCTAAATACTTATAACTTCTTTTTATCTCTAAGTTTTAGTAACTCTAAAAGCTGAAATTCAATCTTCTTTCCTTACTTTACTTCCTCACTTTTCTAAATACTTATTACTTCTTTTTATACTAAGTTTTTGTTTCTCTAAAAGTTGAAATTCCATCTTCTTTCCTTACTTTATTTCCTCACTTTTCTAAATACTTATAACTTCTTTTTATCTCTAAGTTTTAGTAACTCTAAAAGCTGAAATTCCATTTTCTTTTCTTACTTTACTTCCTCACTTTTCTAAATACTTATAACTTCTTTTTATCTCTATGTTTCAGTTTCTCTAAAAGCTGAAATTCTATCTTCTTTTCTTACTTTACTTCCTCGTTTTTCTAAATACTTATAACTTCTTTTTATCTCTAAGTTTTAGTAACTCTTAAAGTTGAAATTCTATCTTCTTTTCTTACTTTACTTCCTCGTTTTTCTAAATACTTATAACTTCTTTTTATCTCTAAGTTTTAGTAACTCTAAAAGCTGAAATTCTATCTTCTTTTCTTACTTTATTTCCTCGTTTTTCTAAATACTTATAACTTCTTTTTATCTCTAAGTTTTAGTTATTCTAAAAGCTGAAATTCCATCTTCTTTTCTTACTTTACTTCCTCACTTTTCTAAATACTTATAACTTCTTTTTATACTAAGTTTTAGTTTCTCTAAAAGCTGGAATTAAATCTTCTTTCCTTACTTTACTTCCTCGTTTTTCTAAATGCTTATAACTTCTCTTTATTTCTAAGTTTTAGTTTTTCTAAAATCTGAAATTACATTTTCTTTCCTTACTTTATTTCCTCACTTTTCTAAATACTTATAACTTCTTTTTATCTCTATGTTTCAGTTTCTCTAAAAGTTGAAATTCCATCTTCTTTCCTTACTTTATTTCCTCACTTTTCTAAATACTTTTAACTTCTTTTTATCTCTAAGTTTTAGTAACTCTAAAAGCTGAAATTCTATCTTCTTTTCTTACTTTACTTCCTCACTTTTCTAAATACTTATAACTTCTTTTACTCTCTAAGTTTTAGTAACTCTAAAAGCTGAAATTCTATCTTTTTTTCTTACTTTACTTCCTCACTTTTCTAAATACTTATAACTTATTTTTATTTTAAGTTTTAGTTTCTCTAAAAGCTGAAATTCTATCTTCTTTCCTTACTTTATTTCCTCACTTTTCTAAATACTTATAACTTCTTTTTATACTAAGTTTTAGTTTCTCTAAAAGTTGAAATTCCATCTTCTTTTCTTACTTTACTTCCTCGTTTTTCTAAATACTTATAACTTCTTTTTATCTCTAAGTTTTAGTAATTCTAAAAGCTGAAATTCTATCTTCTTTTCTTACTTTACTTCCTCACTTTTCTAAATACTTATAACTTCTTTTTATCTCTAAGTTTTAGTTTCTCTAAAAGTTGAAATTCCATCTTCTTTCCTTACTTTACTTCCTCGTTTTTCTAAATACTTATAACTTCTTTTTATCTCTAAGTTTTAGTAACTCTAAAAGCTGAAATTCTATCTTCTTTTCTTACTTTATTTCCTCACTTTTCTAAATACTTATAACTTCTTTTTATCTCTAAGTTTTGTAACTCTAAAAGCTGAAATTAAATCTTATTTCCTTACTTTACTTCCTCGTTTTTCTAAATACTTATAACTTCTTTTTATCTCTAAGTTTTAGTTTCTCTAAAATCTGAAATTCCATCTTCTTTCCTTACTTTACTTCCTCACTTTTCTAAATGCTTATAACTTCTTTTTATTCTAAGTTTTAGTTTCTCTAAAAGCTGAAATTCCATCTTCTTTTCTTACTTTACTTCCTCACTTTTCTAAATACTTATAACTTCTTTTTATCTCTAAGTTTTAGTTATTCTAAAAGCTGAAATTTTATCTTCTTTTCTTGCTGAAATTATATCTTCTTTCCTTACTTTACTTCCTCACTTTTCTAAATACTTATAACTTCTTTTTATTTCTAAGTTTTAGTAATTCTAAAAGCTGAAATTACATCTTCTTTTCTTACTTTACTTCTTCGTTTTTCTAAATACTTATAACTTCTCTTTATTTCTAAGTTTTAGTTTTTCTAAAATCTGAAATTCTATTTTCTTTCCTTACTTTATTTCCTCACTTTTCTAAATACTTATAACTTTTTTTTATCTCTAAGTTTTAGTTATTCTAAAAGCTGAAATTCTATCTTCTTTTCTTACTTTACTTCCTCACTTTTCTAAATACTTATAACTTCTTTTTATTTTAAGTTTTAGTTTCTCTAAAAGCTGAAATTCTATCTTCTTTTCTTACTTTACTTCCTCACTTTTCTAAATACTTATAACTTCTTTTTATCTCTAAGTTTTGTAACTATAAAAGCTGAAATTAAATCTTATTTCCTTACTTTATTTCCTCACTTTTCTAAATACTTATAACTTCTTTTTATCTCTAAGTTTTAGTAACTCTAAAAGCTGAAATTCCATCTTCTTTCCTTACTTTATTTCCTCACTTTTTTAAATACTTATAACTTCTTTTTATCTCTAAGTTTTAGTTTCTCTAAAAGCTGAAATTCTATCTTCTTTTCTTACTTTACTTCCTCGTTTTTCTAAATACTTATAACTTCTTTTAATCTCTATGTTTCAGTTTCTCTAAAAGCTGAAATTCTATCTTCTTTTCTTACTTTATTTCCTCACTTTTCTAAATGCTTATAACTTCTTTTTATCTCTAAGTTTTAGTAACTCTAAAAGCTGAAATTACATTTTCTTTTCTTACTTTACTTCCTCACTTTTCTAAATACTTATAACTTCTTTTTATCTCTATGTTTCAGTTTCTCTAAAAGCTGAAATTCTATCTTCTTTTCTTACTTTATTTCCTCACTTTTCTAAATACTTATAACTTCTTTTTATCTCTAAGTTTTAGTTATTCTAAAAGCTGAAATTCCATCTTCTTTTCTTACTTTACTTCCTCACTTTTCTAAATACTTATAACTTCTTTTTATACTAAGTTTTAGTTTCTCTAAAAGCTGGAATTAAATCTTCTTTCCTTACTTTACTTCCTCGTTTTTCTAAATGCTTATAACTTCTCTTTATTTCTAAGTTTTAGTTTTTCTAAAATCTGAAATTACATTTTCTTTCCTTACTTTATTTCCTCACTTTTCTAAATACTTATAACTTCTTTTTATCTCTATGTTTCAGTTTCTCTAAAAGTTGAAATTCCATCTTCTTTCCTTACTTTATTTCCTCACTTTTCTAAATACTTTTAACTTCTTTTTATCTCTATGTTTCAGTTTCTCTAAAAGCTGAAATTCTATCTTCTTTTCTTACTTTACTTCCTCACTTTTCTAAATACTTATAACTTCTTTTACTCTCTAAGTTTTAGTAACTCTAAAAGCTGAAATTCTATCTTTTTTTCTTACTTTACTTCCTCACTTTTCTAAATACTTATAACTTATTTTTATTTTAAGTTTTAGTTTCTCTAAAAGCTGAAATTCTATCTTCTTTCCTTACTTTATTTCCTCACTTTTCTAAATACTTATAACTTCTTTTTATACTAAGTTTTAGTTTCTCTAAAAGTTGAAATTCCATCTTCTTTTCTTACTTTACTTCCTCGTTTTTCTAAATACTTATAACTTCTTTTTATCTCTAAGTTTTAGTAATTCTAAAAGCTGAAATTCTATCTTCTTTTCTTACTTTACTTCCTCACTTTTCTAAATACTTATAACTTCTTTTTATCTCTAAGTTTTAGTTTCTCTAAAAGTTGAAATTCCATCTTCTTTCCTTACTTTACTTCCTCGTTTTTCTAAATACTTATAACTTCTTTTTATCTCTAAGTTTTAGTAACTCTAAAAGCTGAAATTCTATCTTCTTTTCTTACTTTATTTCCTCACTTTTCTAAATACTTATAACTTCTTTTTATCTCTAAGTTTTGTAACTCTAAAAGCTGAAATTAAATCTTATTTCCTTACTTTACTTCCTCGTTTTTCTAAATACTTATAACTTCTTTTTATCTCTAAGTTTTAGTTTCTCTAAAATCTGAAATTCCATCTTCTTTCCTTACTTTACTTCCTCACTTTTCTAAATGCTTATAACTTCTTTTTATTCTAAGTTTTAGTTTCTCTAAAAGCTGAAATTCCATCTTCTTTTCTTACTTTACTTCCTCACTTTTCTAAATACTTATAACTTCTTTTTATCTCTAAGTTTTAGTTATTCTAAAAGCTGAAATTTTATCTTCTTTTCTTGCTGAAATTATATCTTCTTTCCTTACTTTACTTCCTCACTTTTCTAAATACTTATAACTTCTTTTTATTTCTAAGTTTTAGTAATTCTAAAAGCTGAAATTACATCTTCTTTTCTTACTTTACTTCTTCGTTTTTCTAAATACTTATAACTTCTCTTTATTTCTAAGTTTTAGTTTTTCTAAAATCTGAAATTCTATTTTCTTTCCTTACTTTATTTCCTCACTTTTCTAAATACTTATAACTTTTTTTTATCTCTAAGTTTTAGTTATTCTAAAAGCTGAAATTCTATCTTCTTTTCTTACTTTACTTCCTCACTTTTCTAAATACTTATAACTTCTTTTTATTTTAAGTTTTAGTTTCTCTAAAAGCTGAAATTCTATCTTCTTTTCTTACTTTACTTCCTCACTTTTCTAAATACTTATAACTTCTTTTTATCTCTAAGTTTTGTAACTCTAAAAGCTGAAATTAAATCTTATTTCCTTACTTTATTTCCTCACTTTTCTAAATACTTATAACTTCTTTTTATCTCTAAGTTTTAGTAACTCTAAAAGCTGAAATTCCATCTTCTTTCCTTACTTTATTTCCTCACTTTTTTAAATACTTATAACTTCTTTTTATCTCTAAGTTTTAGTTTCTCTAAAAGCTGAAATTCTATCTTCTTTTCTTACTTTACTTCCTCGTTTTTCTAAATACTTATAACTTCTTTTAATCTCTATGTTTCAGTTTCTCTAAAAGCTGAAATTCTATCTTCTTTTCTTACTTTACTTCCTCGTTTTTCTAAATACTTATAACTTCTTTTTATCTCTAAGTTTTAGTTTCTCTAAAAGCTGAAATTCTATCTTCTTTTCTTACTTTATTTCCTCACTTTTCTAAATGCTTATAACTTCTTTTTATCTCTAAGTTTTAGTAACTCTAAAAGCTGAAATTACATTTTCTTTTCTTACTTTACTTCCTCACTTTTCTAAATACTTATAACTTCTTTTTATCTCTATGTTTCAGTTTCTCTAAAAGCTGAAATTCTATCTTCTTTTCTTACTTTATTTCCTCACTTTTCTAAATACTTATAACTTCTTTTTATCTCTAAGTTTTAGTAATTCTAAAAGCTGAAATTACATTTTCTTTTCTTACTTTATTTCCTCACTTTTCTAAATACTTATAACTTCTTTTTATACTAAGTTTTAGTTTCTCTAAAATCTGAAATTCCATCTTCTTTCCTTACTTTATTTCCTCACTTTTCTAAATACTTATAACTTCTTTTTATCTCTAAGTTTCAGTTTCTCTAAAAGCTGAAATTATATCTTCTTTTCTTACTTTATTTCCTCACTTTTCTAAATACTTATAACTTCTTTTTATCTCTAAGTTTTAGTAACTCTAAAAGCTGAAATTCTATCTTCTTTTCTTACTTTACTTCCTCACTTTTCTAAATACTTATAACTTCTTTTTATACTAAGTTTTAGTTTCTCTAAAAGCTGAAATTAAATCTTATTTCCTTACTTTATTTCCTCACTTTTCTAAATACTTATAACTTCTTTTTATCTCTATGTTTTAGTAATTCTAAAAGCTGAAATTCTATCTTCTTTTCTTACTTTATTTCCTCACTTTTCTAAATACTTATAACTTCTTTTTATCTCTAAGTTTTAGTAACTCTAAAAGCTGAAATTCCATCTTCTTTCCTTACTTTATTTCCTCACTTTTCTAAATACTTATAACTTCTTTTTATTTCTAAGTTTTAGTTTTTCTAAAATCTGAAATTCTATTTTCTTTCCTTACTTTATTTCCTCACTTTTCTAAATACTTATAACTTCTTTTTATCTCTAAGTTTTAGTTTCTCTAAAAGCTGAAATTCCATCTTCTTTCCTTACTTTACTTCCTCGTTTTTCTAAATACTTATAACTTCTTTTTATTTCTAAGTTTTAGTTTTTCTAAAATCTGAAATTCTATTTTCTTTTCTTACTTTACTTCCTCGTTTTTCTAAATACTTATAACTTCTTTTTATCTCTAAGTTTTAGTAACTCTAAAAGCTGAAATTACATTTTCTTTTCTTACTTTATTTCCTCACTTTTCTAAATACTTATAACTTCTTTTTATTTCTAAGTTTTAGTTTTTCTAAAATCTGAAATTCTATTTTCTTTTCTTACTTTACTTCCTCGTTTTTCTAAATACTTATAACTTCTTTTTATCTCTAAGTTTTAGTAACTCTAAAAGCTGAAATTACATTTTCTTTTCTTACTTTACTTTCTCACTTTTCTAAATACTTATAACTTCTTTTTATCTCTAAGTTTTAGTAATTCTAAAAGCTGAAATTACATCTTCTTTTCTTACTTTACTTCCTCACTTTTCTAAATACTTATAACTTCTTTTTATTTTAAGTTTTAGTTTCTCTAAAAGCTGAAATTCTATCTTCTTTTCTTACTTTACTTCCTCACTTTTCTAAATACTTATAACTTCTTTTTATCTCTAAGTTTTGTAACTCTAAAAGCTGAAATTAAATCTTATTTCCTTACTTTATTTCCTCACTTTTCTAAATACTTATAACTTCTTTTTATCTCTAAGTTTTAGTAACTCTAAAAGCTGAAATTCCATCTTCTTTCCTTACTTTATTTCCTCACTTTTTTAAATACTTATAACTTCTTTTTATCTCTAAGTTTTAGTTTCTCTAAAAGCTGAAATTCTATCTTCTTTTCTTACTTTACTTCCTCGTTTTTCTAAATACTTATAACTTCTTTTAATCTCTAAGTTTCAGTTTCTCTAAAAGCTGAAATTATATCTTCTTTTCTTACTTTATTTCCTCACTTTTCTAAATGCTTATAACTTCTTTTTATCTCTAAGTTTTGTAACTCTAAAAGCTGAAATTAAATCTTATTTCCTTACTTTACTTCCTCGTTTTTCTAAATACTTATAACTTCTTTTTATCTCTAATTTTTAGTAACTCTAAAACTGAAATTACATCTTCTTTTCTACTTTATTTCCTCACTTTTCTAAATACTTATAACTTCTTTTTATCTCTATGTTTCAGTTTCTCTAAAAGCTGAAATTAAATCTTCTTTTCTTACTTTATTTCCTCACTTTTCTAAATACTTATAACTTCTTTTTATCTCTATGTTTTAGTAATTCTAAAAGCTGAAATTCTATCTTCTTTTCTTACTTTACTTCCTCACTTTTCTAAATACTTATAACTTCTTTTTATACTAAGTTTTAGTTTCTCTAAAAGTTGAAATTCCATCTTCTTTCCTTACTTTACTTCCTCGTTTTTCTAAATACATATAACTTCTTTTTATTCTAAGTTTTAGTAATTCTAAAAGCTGAAATTCTATCTCCTTTTCTTACTTTACTTCCTCGTTTTTCTAAATACTTATAACTTCTTTTTATCTCTAAGTTTTAGTAACTCTAAAAGCTGAAATTCCATCTTCTTTCCTTACTTTATTTCCTCACTTTTTTAAATACTTATAACTTCTTTTTATCTCTAAGTTTTAGTTTCTCTAAAAGCTGAAATTAAATCTTATTTCCTTACTTTATTTCCTCACTTTTCTAAATACTTATAACTTCTTTTTATCTCTATGTTTTAGTAATTCTAAAAGCTGAAATTCTATCTTCTTTTCTTACTTTATTTCCTCACTTTTCTAAATACTTATAACTTCTTTTTATCTCTAAGTTTTAGTAACTCTAAAAGCTGAAATTCCATCTTCTTTCCTTACTTTATTTCCTCACTTTTCTAAATACTTATAACTTCTTTTTATTTCTAAGTTTTAGTTTTTCTAAAATCTGAAATTCTATTTTCTTTCCTTACTTTATTTCCTCACTTTTCTAAATACTTATAACTTCTTTTTATCTCTAAGTTTTAGTTTCTCTAAAAGCTGAAATTCCATCTTCTTTCCTTACTTTACTTCCTCGTTTTTCTAAATACTTATAACTTCTTTTTATTTCTAAGTTTTAGTTTTTCTAAAATCTGAAATTCTATTTTCTTTTCTTACTTTACTTCCTCGTTTTTCTAAATACTTATAACTTCTTTTTATCTCTAAGTTTTAGTAACTCTAAAAGCTGAAATTACATTTTCTTTTCTTACTTTATTTCCTCACTTTTCTAAATACTTATAACTTCTTTTTATTTCTAAGTTTTAGTTTTTCTAAAATCTGAAATTCTATTTTCTTTTCTTACTTTACTTCCTCGTTTTTCTAAATACTTATAACTTCTTTTTATCTCTAAGTTTTAGTAACTCTAAAAGCTGAAATTACATTTTCTTTTCTTACTTTACTTTCTCACTTTTCTAAATACTTATAACTTCTTTTTATCTCTAAGTTTTAGTAATTCTAAAAGCTGAAATTACATCTTCTTTCCTTACTTTATTTCCTCACTTTTCTAAATACTTATAACTTCTTTTTATCTCTAAGTTTTAGTTTCTCTAAAAGCTGAAATTCTATCTTCTTTTCTTACTTTATTTCCTCACTTTTCTAAATGCTTATAACTTCTTTTTATCTCTAAGTTTTAGTAACTCTAAAAGCTGAAATTACATTTTCTTTTCTTACTTTACTTCCTCACTTTTCTAAATACTTATAACTTCTTTTTATCTCTATGTTTCAGTTTCTCTAAAAGCTGAAATTCTATCTTCTTTTCTTACTTTATTTCCTCACTTTTCTAAATACTTATAACTTCTTTTTATCTCTAAGTTTTAGTAATTCTAAAAGCTGAAATTACATTTTCTTTTCTTACTTTATTTCCTCACTTTTCTAAATACTTATAACTTCTTTTTATACTAAGTTTTAGTTTCTCAAAAAGTTGAAATTCCATCTTCTTTTCTTACTTTATTTCCTCACTTTTCTAAATACTTATAACTTCTTTTAATCTCTATGTTTCAGTTTCTCTAAAAGCTGAAATTCCATCTTCTTTCCTTACTTTACTTCCTCGTTTTTCTAAATACTTATAACTTCTTTTTATTCTAAGTTTTAGTTTCTCTAAAAGCTGAAATTCTATCTTCTTTTCTTACTTTATTTCCTCACTTTTCTAAATACTTATAACTTCTTTTTATCTCTAAGTTTTAGTTTCTCTAAAATCTGAAATTCCATCTTCTTTCCTTACTTTATTTCCTCACTTTTCTAAATACTTATAACTTCTTTTTATCTCTAAGTTTTAGTTTCTCTAAAAGCTGAAATTATATCTTCTTTTCTTACTTTACTTCCTCACTTTTCTAAATACTTATAACTTCTTTTTATCTCTAAGTTTTAGTTTCTCTAAAAGCTGAAATTCAATCTTCTTTCCTTACTTTACTTCCTCACTTTTCTAAATACTTATTACTTCTTTTTATACTAAGTTTTTGTTTCTCTAAAAGTTGAAATTCCATCTTCTTTCCTTACTTTATTTCCTCACTTTTCTAAATACTTATAACTTCTTTTTATCTCTAAGTTTTAGTAACTCTAAAAGCTGAAATTCCATTTTCTTTTCTTACTTTACTTCCTCACTTTTCTAAATACTTATAACTTCTTTTTATCTCTATGTTTTAGTTTCTCAAAAAGTTGAAATTCTATCTTCTTTTCTTACTTTACTTCCTCACTTTTCTAAATACTTATAACTTCTTTTTATCTCTAAGTTTTAGTAACTCTAAAAGCTGAAATTCTATCTTCTTTTCTTACTTTACTTCCTCACTTTTCTAAATACTTATAACTTTTTTTTATACTAAGTTTTAGTAACTCTAAAAGTTGAAATTCCATCTTCTTTCCTTACTTTACTTCCTCGTTTTTCTAAATGCTTATAACTTCTTTTTATCTCTAAGTTTTAGTTATTCTAAAAGCTGAAATTCCATCTTCTTTTCTTACTTTACTTCCTCACTTTCCTAAATACTTATAACTTCTTTTTATACTAAGTTTTAGTTTCTCTAAAAGCTGGAATTAAATCTTCTTTCCTTACTTTACTTCCTCGTTTTTCTAAATGCTTATAACTTCTCTTTATTTCTAAGTTTTAGTTTTTCTAAAATCTGAAATTACATTTTCTTTCCTTACTTTATTTCCTCACTTTTCTAAATACTTATAACTTCTTTTTATCTCTATGTTTCAGTTTCTCTAAAAGCTGAAATTCTATCTTCTTTTCTTACTTTATTTCCTCACTTTTCTAAATACTTATAACTTCTTTTTATTCTAAGTTTTAGTTTCTCTAAAAGCTGAAATTACATTTTCTTTTCTTACTTTACTTCCTCACTTTTCTAAATACTTATAACTTCTTTTTATCTCTATGTTTTAGTAATTCTAAAAGCTGAAATTACATTTTCTTTTCTTACTTTACTTCCTCACTTTTCTAAATACTTATAACTTCTTTTTATCTCTATATTTCAGTTTCTCTAAAAGCTGAAATTCTATCTTCTTTTCTTACTTTATTTCCTCACTTTTCTAAATACTTATAACTTCTTTTTATCTCTAAGTTTTAGTTTTTCTAAAAGCTGAAATTCAATCTTCTTTTCTTACTTTACTTCCTCACTTTTCTAAATAATTATAACTTCTTTTTATCTCTAAGTTTTAGTTTCTCTAAAAGTTGAAATTCCATCTTCTTTTCTTACTTTACTTCCTCGTTTTTCTAAATACTTATAACTTCTTTTTATCTCTAAGTTTTAGTAACTCTAAAAGCTGAAATTACATTTTCTTTTCTTACTTTACTTTCTCACTTTTCTAAATACTTATAACTTCTTTTTATCTCTAAGTTTTAGTAATTCTAAAAGCTGAAATTACATCTTCTTTTCTTACTTTATTTCCTCACTTTTCTAAATACTTATAACTACTTTTTATCTCTAAGTTTTAGTAATTCTAAAAGCTGAAATTACATTTTCTTTTCTTACTTTACTTCCTCACTTTTCTAAATACTTATAACTTCTTTTTATTTCTAAGTTTTAGTAACTCTAAAAGCTGAAATTCCATCTTCTTTTCTTACTTTACTTCCTCACTTTTCTAAATACTTATAACTTCTTTTTATCTATAAGTTTTAGTAGCTCTAAAAGCTGAAATTCTATCTTCTTTTCTTACTTTACTTCCTCACTTTTCTAAATAGTTATAACTTCTTTTTATTTAAGTTTTTATTTTCTCTAAAAGCTGAAATTCCATCTTCTTTTCTTACTTTACTTCCTCACTTTTCTAAATACTTATAACTTCTTTTTATCTCTATGTTTCAGTTTCTCTAAAAGCTGAAATTCTATCTTCTTTTCTTACTTTACTTCCTCGTTTTTCTAAATAATTATAACTTCTTTTTATACTAAGTTTTAGTAACTCTTAAAGTTGAAATTCTATCTTCTTTTCTTACTTTACTTCCTCACTTTTCTAAATACTTATAACTTCTTTTTATCTCTAAGTTTTAGTAACTCTAAAAGCTGAAATTACATCTTCTTTTCTTACTTTACTTCCTCGTTTTTCTAAATGCTTATAACTTCTTTTTATCTCTAAGTTTTAGTTTCTCTAAAAGCTGAAATTCCATCTTCTTTTCTTACTTTACTTCCTCACTTTTCTAAATACTTATAACTTCTTTTTATACTAAGTTTTAGTTTCTCTAAAAGCTGGAATTAAATCTTCTTTCCTTACTTTACTTCCTCGTTTTTCTAAATGCTTATAACTTCTCTTTATTTCTAAGTTTTAGTTTTTCTAAAATCTGAAATTACATTTTCTTTCCTTACTTTATTTCCTCACTTTTCTAAATACTTATAACTTCTTTTTATCTCTATGTTTCAGTTTCTCTAAAAGCTGAAATTCTATCTTCTTTTCTTACTTTATTTCCTCACTTTTCTAAATACTTATAACTTCTTTTTATTCTAAGTTTTAGTTTCTCTAAAAGTTGAAATTCCATCTTCTTTCCTTACTTTATTTCCTCACTTTTCTAAATACTTTTAACTTCTTTTTATCTCTATGTTTCAGTTTCTCTAAAAGCTGAAATTCTATCTTCTTTTCTTACTTTACTTCCTCACTTTTCTAAATTCTTATAACTTCTTTTTATTTCTAAGTTTTAGTAACTCTAAAACTGAAATTATATCTTCTTTCCTTACTTTATTTCCTCACTTTTCTAAATACTTATAACTTCTTTTTATCTCTAAGTTTTAGTAATTCTAAAAGCTGAAATTACATTTTCTTTTCTTACTTTACTTCCTCACTTTTCTAAATACTTATAACTTCTTTTTATCTCTATATTTCAGTTTCTCTAAAAGCTGAAATTCTATCTTCTTTTCTTACTTTACTTCTTCGTTTTTCTAAATACTTATAACTTCTTTTTATTCTAAGTTTTAGTTTCTCTAAAAGCTGAAATTCTATCTTCTTTCCTTACTTTATTTCCTCACTTTTCTAAATACTTTTAACTTCTTTTTATCTCTATGTTTCAGTTTCTCTAAAAGCTGAAATTCTATCTTCTTTTCTTACTTTACTTCCTCGTTTTTCTAAATACTTATAACTTCTTTTTATCTCTAAGTTTCAGTTTCTCTAAAAGCTGAAATTCAATCTTCTTTTCTTACTTTACTTCCTCACTTTTCTAAATACTTATAACTTCTTTTTATTTCTAAGTTTTAGTAACTCTAAAAGCTGAAATTCTATCTTCTTTTCTTACTTTACTTCCTCACTTTTCTAAATAATTATAACTTTTTTTTATTTCTAAGTTTTAGTTTCTCTAAAAGCCGAAATTCGATCTTCTTTTCTTACTTTACTTCCTCGCTTTTCTAAATGCTTATAACTTCTTTTTATTCTAAGTTTTAGTAATTCTAAAAGCTGAAATTCTATCTCCTTTTCTTACTTTACTTCCTCACTTTTCTAAATACTTATAACTTCTTTTTATCTCTAAGTTTTAGTTATTCTAAAAGCTGAAATTCCATCTTCTTTTCTTGCTGAAATTATATCTTCTTTCCTTACTTTAGTTTTTCACTTTTCTAAATACTTATAACTTCTTTTTATTTCTAAGTTTTAGTAATTCTAAAAGCTGAAATTCCATCTTCTTTTCTTACTTTACTTCTTCGTTTTTCTAAATACTTATAACTTCTTTTTATCTCTAAGTTTTAGTAATTCTAAAAGCTGAAATTCTATCTTCTTTTCTTACTTTACTTCCTCACTTTTCTAAATACTTATAACTTTTTTTTATCTCTAAGTTTTAGTTATTCTAAAAGCTGAAATTCTATCTTCTTTTCTTACTTTACTTCCTCACTTTTCTAAATACTTATAACTTATTTTTATTTTAAGTTTTAGTTTCTCTAAAAGCTGAAATTCCATCTTCTTTTCTTACTTTACTTCCTCACTTTTCTAAATACTTATAACTTCTTTTTATCTCTAAGTTTAAGTTATTCTAAAAGCTGAAATTCCATCTTCTTTTCTTACTTTATTTCCTCACTTTTCTAAATACTTATAACTTCTTTTTATCTCTATGTTTCAGTTTCTCTAAAAGCTGAAATTCTATCTTCTTTTCTTACTTTATTTCCTCACTTTTCTAAATACTTATAACTTCTTTTTATTCTAAGTTTTAGTTTCTCTAAAAGTTGAAATTCCATCTTCTTTCCTTACTTTATTTCCTCACTTTTCTAAATACTTTTAACTTCTTTTTATCTCTATGTTTCAGTTTCTCTAAAAGCTGAAATTCTATCTTCTTTTCTTACTTTACTTCCTCACTTTTCTAAATTCTTATAACTTCTTTTTATTTCTAAGTTTTAGTAACTCTAAAACTGAAATTATATCTTCTTTCCTTACTTTATTTCTTCGTTTTTCTAAATACTTATAACTTCTTTTTATTTCTAAGTTTTAGTTTTTCTAAAAGCTGAAATTCCATCTTATTTCCTTACTTTACTTCCTCACTTTTCTAAATAATTATAACTTCTTTTTATTTCTAAGTTTAAGTAACTCTAAAAGCTGAAATTCAATCTTCTTTTCTTACTTTACTTCCTCACTTTTCTAAATACTTATAACTTCTTTTTATTTCTAAGTTTTAGTAACTCTAAAAGCTGAAATTCTATCTTCTTTTTTTACTTTACTTCCTCACTTTTCTAAATACTTATAACTTCTTTTTATCTCTAAGTTTTAGTAACTCTAAAAGCTGAAATTACATTTTCTTTTCTTACTTTACTTCCTCACTTTTCTAAATACTTATAACTTCTTTTTATCTCTAAGTTTTAGTTTTTCTAAAAGCTGAAATTCCATCTTCTTTTCTTACTTTACTTCTTCGTTTTTCTAAATACTTATAACATCTTTTTATCTCTAAGTTTTAGTTTCTCTAAAAGCTGAAATTCCATCTTCTTTCCTTACTTTACTTCCTCACTTTTCTAAATACTTATAACTTCTTTTTATCTCTAAGTTTTAGTTATTCTAAAAGTTGAAATTCAATCTTCTTTTCTTACTTTACTTCCTCACTTTTCTAAATACTTATAACTTCTTTTTATCTCTAAGTTTTAGTAACTCTAAAAGCTGAAATTCCATCTTCTTTTCTTACTTTACTTCCTCACTTTTCTAAATACTTATAACTTCTTTTTATTTCTAAGTTTAAGTTTCTCTAAAAGCTGAAATTCCATCTTCTTTTCTTACTTTACTTCCTCACTTTTCTAAATATCTATAACTTCTTTTTATCTCTAAGTTTTAGTTATTCTAAAAGCTGAAATTCCATCTTCTTTTCTTACTTTACTTCCTCACTTTTCTAAATACTTATAACTTCTTTTTATTTCTAAGTTTAAGTTTCTCTAAAAGCTGAAATTCCATCTTCTTTTCTTACTTTACTTCCTCACTTTTCTAAATATCTATAACTTCTTTTTATCTCTAAGTTTTAGTAATTCTAAAAGCTGAAATTCTATCTTCTTTTCTTACTTTACTTCCTCACTTTTCTAAATACTTATAACTTCTTTTTATCTCTAAGTTTTAGTTATTCTAAAAGCTGAAATTCCATCTTCTTTTCTTACTTTACTTCCTCACTTTTCTAAATACTTATTACTTCTTTTTATCTCTAAGTTTTAGTTTCTCTAAAAGCTGAAATTCCATCTTCTTATCTTACTTTACTTCCTCACTTTTCTAAATACTTATAACTTCTTTTTATCTCTAAGTTTTAGTTATTCTAAAAGCTGAAATTCCATCTTCTTTTCTTACTTTACTTCCTCACTTTTCTAAATACTTATAACTTCTTTTTATTTCTAAGTTTTAGTAACTCTAAAAGCTGAAATTCCATCTTCTTTTCTTACTTTACTTCCTCACTTTTCTAAATACTTATAACTTCTTTTTATCTCTAAGTTTTAGTTATTCTAAAAGTTGAAATTCCATCTTCTTTCCTTACTTTACTTCCTCACTTTTCTAAATACTTATAACTTCTTTTTATTTCTAAGTTTTAGTAACTCTAAAAGCTGAAATTCTATCTTCTTTTCTTACTTTACTTCCTCACTTTTCTAAATACTTATAACTTCTTTTTATTTCTAAGTTTTAGTAACTCTAAAAGCTGAAATTCCATCTTCTTTTCTTACTTTACTTCCTCACTTTTCTAAATACTTATAACTTCTTTTTATCTATAAGTTTTAGTAGCTCTAAAAGCTGAAATTCTATCTTCTTTTCTTACTTTACTTCCTCACTTTTCTAAATAGTTATAACTTCTTTTTATTTTAAGTTTTTATTTTCTCTAAAAGCTGAAATTCCATCTTCTTTCCTTACTTTACTTCCTCACTTTTCTAAATACTTATAACTTCTTTTTATTTCTAAGTTTTAGTAACTCTAAAAGCTGAAATTCCATCTTCTTTTCTTACTTTACTTCCTCACTTTTCTAAATAATTATAACTTCTTTTTATCTCTAAGTTTTAGTAATTCTAAAAGCTGAAATTCTATCTTCTTTTCTTACTTTACTTCCTCACTTTTCTAAATAATTATAACTTTTTTTTATCTCTAAGTTTAAGTAACTCTAAAAGCTCTAATTCCATCTTCTTTTCTTACTTTACTTCCTCACTTTTCTAAATAATTATAACTTCTTTTTATTTCTAAGTTTTAGTTTCTCTAAAAGCTGAAATTCAATCTTCTTTTCTTACTTTACTTCTTCGTTTTTCTAAATACTTATAACTTCTTTTTATTTCTAAGTTTTAGTAACTCTAAAAGCTGAAATTCTATCTTCTTTTTTTACTTTACTTCCTCACTTTTCTAAATAGTTATAACTTCTTTTTATACTAAGTTTTAGTTTCTCTAAAAGTTGAAATTCCATCTTCTTTCCTTACTTTACTTCCTCACTTTTCTAAATACTTATAACTTCTTTTTATCTCTAAGTTTTAGTAACTCTAAAAGCTGAAATTCCATCTTCTTTAATTACTTTACTTCCTCACTTTTCTAAATACTTATAACTTCTTTTTATCTCTAAGTTTTAGTAATTCTAAAAGCTGAAATTCAATCTTCTTTTCTTACTTTACTTCTTCGTTTTTCTAAATACTTATAACTTCTTTTTATCTCTAAGTTTTAGTTTCTCTAAAAGCTGAAATTCAATCTTCTTTTCTTACTTTACTTCCTCGTTTTTCTAAATACTTATAACTTCTTTTTATCTCTAAGTTTTAGTAACTCTAAAAGCTGAAATTACATTTTCTTTTCTTACTTTACTTCCTCACTTTTCTAAATACTTATAACTTCTTTTTATCTCTAAGTTTTAGTAATTCTAAAAGCTGAAATTCAATCTTCTTTTCTTACTTTACTTCTTCGTTTTTCTAAATAATTATAACTTCTTTTTATCTCTAAGTTTTAGTTTCTCTAAAAGTTGAAATTCCATCTTCTTTTCTTACTTTACTTCCTCGTTTTTCTAAATACTTATAACTTCTTTTTATCTCTAAGTTTTAGTAACTCTAAAAGCTGAAATTACATTTTCTTTTCTTACTTTACTTTCTCACTTTTCTAAATACTTATAACTTCTTTTTATCTCTAAGTTTTAGTTATTCTAAAAGCTGAAATTACATCTTCTTTTCTTACTTTATTTCCTCACTTTTCTAAATACTTATAACTACTTTTTATCTCTAAGTTTTAGTAATTCTAAAAGCTGAAATTACATTTTCTTTTCTTACTTTACTTCCTCACTTTTCTAAATACTTATAACTTCTTTTTATTTCTAAGTTTTAGTTATTCTAAAAGCTGAAATTCCATCTTCTTTTCTTACTTTACTTCCTCACTTTTCTAAATACTTATAACTTCTTTTTATCTATAAGTTTTAGTAGCTCTAAAAGCTGAAATTCTATCTTCTTTTCTTACTTTACTTCCTCACTTTTCTAAATAGTTATAACTTCTTTTTATCTCTAAGTTTTAGTTTCTCTAAAAGCTGAAATTCCATCTTCTTTTCTTACTTTACTTCCTCACTTTTCTAAATACTTATAACTTCTTTTTATCTCTAAGTTTAAGTAACTCTAAAAGCTGAAATTCAATCTTCTTTTCTTACTTTACTTCCTCACTTTTCTAAATACTTATAACTTCTTTTTATCTCTAAGTTTTAGTAATTCTAAAAGCTGAAATTCTATCTTCTTTTCTTACTTTACTTCCTCACTTTTCTAAATAATTATAACTTTTTTTTATTTCTAAGTTTTAGTAACTCTAAAAGCTGAAATTCCATCTTCTTTCCTTACTTTACTTCCTCACTTTTCTAAATAATTATAACTTCTTTTTATTTCTAAGTTTTAGTTTCTCTAAAAGCTGAAATTCAATCTTCTTTTCTTACTTTACTTCTTCGTTTTTCTAAATACTTATAACTTCTTTTTATTTCTAAGTTTTAGTAACTCTAAAAGCTGAAATTCTATCTTCTTTTTTTACTTTACTTCCTCACTTTTCTAAATAGTTATAACTTCTTTTTATACTAAGTTTTAGTTTTTCTAAAAGCTGAAATTCCATCTTCTTTTCTTACTTTACTTCTTCGTTTTTCTAAATACTTATAACTTCTTTTTATTCTAAGTTTTAGTAACTCTAAAAGCTGAAATTCCATCTTATTTCCTTACTTTACTTCCTCACTTTTCTAAATACTTATAACTTCTTTTTATTTCTAAGTTTTAGTAACTCTAAAAGCTGAAATTCTATCTTCTTTTCTTACTTTACTTCCTCACTTTTCTAAATAGTTATAACTTCTTTTTATTTTAAGTTTTTATTTTATCTAAAAGCTGAAATTCTATCTTCTTTCCTTACTTTACTTCCTCACTTTTCTAAATACTTATAACTTCTTTTTATTTCTAAGTTTTAGTAACTCTAAAAGCTGAAATTCCATCTTCTTTTCTTACTTTACTTCCTCACTTTTCTAAATAATTATAACTTCTTTTTATCTCTAAGTTTAAGTAACTCTAAAAGCTGAAATTCCATCTTCTTTTCTTACTTTACTTCCTCACTTTTCTAAATACTTATAACTTCTTTTTATCTCTAAGTTTTAGTAACTCTAAAAGCTGAAATTCAATCTTCTTTTCTTACTTTACTTCCTCACTTTTCTAAATACTTATAACTTCTTTTTATTTCTAAGTTTTAGTAACTCTAAAAGCTGAAATTCTATCTTCTTTTTTTACTTTACTTCCTCACTTTTCTAAATACTTATAACTTCTTTTTATCTATAAGTTTTAGTAGCTCTAAAAGCTGAAATTCCATCTTCTTTTCTTACTTTACTTCCTCACTTTTCTAAATACTTATAACTTCTTTTTATCTCTAAGTTTTAGTAGCTCTAAAAGCTGAAATTCTATCTTCTTTTCTTACTTTACTTCCTCACTTTTCTAAATACTTATAACTCCTTTTTATTTCTAAGTTTTAGTAACTCTAAAAGCTTAAATTCTATCTTCTTTTCTTACTTTACTTCCTCACTTTTCTTAATACTTATAACTTTTTTTTATCTCTAAGTTTAAGTAACTCTAAAAGCTGAAATTCAATCTTCTTTTCTTACTTTACTTCCTCACTTTTCTAAATACTTATAACTTCTTTTTATTCTAAGTTTTAGTTTCTCTAAAAGTTGAAATTCCATCTTCTTTCCTTACTTTATTTCCTCACTTTTCTAAATACTTTTAACTTCTTTTTATCTCTATGTTTCAGTTTCTCTAAAAGCTCTAATTCCATCTTCTTTTCTTACTTTACTTCCTCACTTTTCTAAATACTTATAACTTCTTTTTATTTCTAAGTTTTAGTAACTCTAAAAGCTGAAATTCTATCTTCTTTTTTTACTTTACTTCCTCACTTTTCTAAATACTTATAACTTCTTTTTATCTCTAAGTTTTAGTAATTCTAAAAGCTGAAATTCTATCTTCTTTTCTTACTTTACTTCCTCACTTTTCTAAATAATTATAACTTTTTTTTATTTCTAAGTTTTAGTAACTCTAAAAGCTGAAATTCCATCTTCTTTCCTTACTTTACTTCCTCACTTTTCTAAATAATTATAACTTCTTTTTATTTCTAAGTTTTAGTTTCTCTAAAAGCTGAAATTCAATCTTCTTTTCTTACTTTACTTCTTCGTTTTTCTAAATACTTATAACTTCTTTTTATTTCTAAGTTTTAGTAACTCTAAAAGCTGAAATTCTATCTTCTTTTTTTACTTTACTTCCTCACTTTTCTAAATAGTTATAACTTCTTTTTATACTAAGTTTTAGTTTCTCTAAAAGTTGAAATTCCATCTTCTTTCCTTACTTTACTTCCTCACTTTTCTAAATACTTATAACTTCTTTTTATTTCTAAGTTTTAGTAACTCTAAAAGCTGAAATTCCATCTTCTTTAATTACTTTACTTCCTCACTTTTCTAAATATCTATAACTTCTTTTTATCTCTAAGTTTTAGTTTCTCTAAAAGCTGAAATTCCATCTTCTTTTCTTACTTTACTTCCTCACTTTTCTAAATACTTATAACTTCTTTTTATCTCTAAGTTTTAGTTATTCTAAAAGCTGAAATTCCATCTTCTTTTCTTACTTTACTTCCTCACTTTTCTAAATACTTATAACTTCTTTTTATCTCTAAGTTTTAGTTATTCTAAAAGCTGAAATTCCATCTTCTTTTCTTACTTTACTTCCTCACTTTTCTAAATACTTATAACTTCTTTTTATCTCTAAGTTTTAGTAACTCTAAAAGCTGAAATTACATCTTCTTTTCTTACTTTATTTCCTCACTTTTCTAAATACTTATAACTTCTTTTTATTTCTAAGTTTTAGTTATTCTAAAAGTTGAAATTCCATCTTCTTTCCTTACTTTACTTCCTCACTTTTCTAAATACTTATAACTTCTTTTTATTTCTAAGTTTTAGTAACTCTAAAAGCTGAAATTCTATCTTCTTTTCTTACTTTACTTCCTCACTTTTCTAAATACTTATAACTTCTTTTTATTTCTAAGTTTTAGTAACTCTAAAAGCTGAAATTCCATCTTCTTTTCTTACTTTACTTCCTCACTTTTCTAAATACTTATAACTTCTTTTTATCTATAAGTTTTAGTAGCTCTAAAAGCTGAAATTCCATCTTCTTTTCTTACTTTACTTCCTCACTTTTCTAAATAGTTATAACTTCTTTTTATTTTAAGTTTTTATTTTCTCTAAAAGCTGAAATTCCATCTTCTTTTCTTACTTTACTTCCTCACTTTTCTAAATACTTATAACTTCTTTTTATCTCTAAGTTTAAGTAACTCTAAAAGCTCTAATTCCATCTTCTTTTCTTACTTTACTTCCTCACTTTTCTAAATAATTATAACTTCTTTTTATACTAGTTTTAGTTTCTCTAAAAGCTGAAATTCCATCTTCTTTTCTTACTTTACTTCCTCACTTTTCTAAATACTTATAACTTCTTTTTATCTCTAAGTTTTAGTTTCTCTAAAAGCTCTAATTCCATCTTCTTTTCTTACTTTACTTCCTCACTTTTCTAAATACTTATAACTCCTTTTTATTTCTAAGTTTTAGTAACTCTAAAAGCTTAAATTCTATCTTCTTTTCTTACTTTACTTCCTCACTTTTCTTAATACTTATAACTTCTTTTTATCTCTAAGTTTTAGTTTTTCTAAAAGCTGAAATTCCATCTTCTTTTCTTACTTTACTTCTTCGTTTTTCTAAATACTTATAACTTCTTTTTATTCTAAGTTTTAGTAACTCTAAAAGCTGAAATTCCATCTTCTTTACTTACTTTACTTCCTCACTTTTCTAAATACTTATAACTTCTTTTTATTTCTAAGTTTTAGTAACTCTAAAAGCTGAAATTCCATCTTCTTTTCTTACTTTACTTCCTCACTTTTCTAAATACTTATAACTTCTTTTTATCTCTAAGTTTTAGTAGCTCTAAAAGCTAAATCTCTATTTTCTTTTCTTACTTTACTTCTTCGTTTTTCTAAATACTTATAACTTCTTTTTATTTCTAAGTTTTAGTTTTTCTAAAAGCTGAAATTCCATCTTATTTCCTTACTTTACTTCCTCGTTTTTCTAAATAATTATAACTTCTTTTTATCTCTAAGTTTAAGTAACTCTAAAAGCTGAAATTCAATCTTCTTTTCTTACTTTACTTCCTCACTTTTCTAAATACTTATAACTTCTTTTTATTTCTAAGTTTTAGTAACTCTAAAAGCTGAAATTCTATCTTCTTTTTTTACTTTACTTCCTCACTTTTCTAAATACTTATAACTTCTTTTTATTTCTAAGTTTTAGTTTTTCTAAAAGCTGAAATTCTATCTTCTTTTCTTACTTTATTTCCTCACTTTTTTAAATACTTATAACTTCTTTTTATCTCCAAGTTTTAGTTTCTCTAAAAGCTAAATCTCTATCTTCTTTTCTTACTTTACTTCCTCACTTTTCTAAATACTTATAACTTATTTTTATCTCTAAGTTTTAGTTTCTCTAAAAGCTGAAATTCCATCTTCTTTTCTTACTTTACTTCCTCGTTTTTCTAAATACTTATAACTTCTTTTTATCTCTAAGTTTTAGTTATTCTAAAAGCTGAAATTCCATCTTCTTTTCTTACTTTACTTCCTCACTTTTCTAAATATCTATAACTTCTTTTTATCTCTAAGTTTTAGTAATTCTAAAAGCTGAAATTCCATCTTCTTTTCTTACTTTACTTCCTCACTTTTCTAAATACTTATAACTTCTTTTTATTTCTAAGTTTTAGTTTCTCTAAAAGCTAAATCTCTATCTTCTTTTCTTACTTTACTTCTTCGTTTTTCTAAATACTTATAACTTCTTTTTATCTCTAAGTTTTAGTTTCTCTAAAAGCTGAAATTCCATCTTCTTTTCTTACTTTACTTCCTCGTTTTTCTAAATACTTATAACTTCTTTTTATCTCTAAGTTTTAGTTATTCTAAAAGCTGAAATTCCATCTTCTTTTCTTACTTTACTTCCTCACTTTTCTAAATACTTATAACTTCTTTTTATTTCTAAGTTTTAGTAACTCTAAAAGCTGAAATTCCATCTTCTTTTCTTACTTTACTTCCTCACTTTTCTAAATAATTATAACTTCTTTTTATCTCTAAGTTTTAGTAATTCTAAAAGCTGAAATTCTATCTTCTTTTCTTACTTTACTTCCTCACTTTTCTAAATAATTATAACTTTTTTTTATCTCTAAGTTTAAGTAACTCTAAAAGCTGAAATTCCATCTTCTTTTCTTACTTTACTTCCTCACTTTTCTAAATAATTATAACTTCTTTTTATTTCTAAGTTTTAGTTTCTCTAAAAGCTGAAATTCAATCTTCTTTTCTTACTTTACTTCCTCGTTTTTCTAAATACTTATAACTTCTTTTTATCTCTAAGTTTTAGTTTTTCTAAAAGCTGAAATTCCATCTTCTTTTCTTACTTTACTTCTTCGTTTTTCTAAATACTTATAACTTCTTTTTATTCTAAGTTTTAGTAACTCTAAAAGCTGAAATTCCATCTTCTTTAATTACTTTACTTCCTCACTTTTCTAAATACTTATAACTTCTTTTTATCTCTAAGTTTTAGTTTCTCTAAAAGCTGAAATTCAATCTTCTTTTCTTACTTTACTTCCTCACTTTTCTAAATACTTATAACTTCTTTTTATCTCTAAGTTTTAGTTTCTCTAAAAGCTGAAATTCAATCTTCTTTTCTTACTTTACTTCCTCACTTTTCTAAATACTTATAACTTCTTTTTATCTCTAAGTTTTAGTTATTCTAAAAGCTGAAATTCCATCTTCTTTTCTTACTTTACTTCCTCACTTTTCTAAATACTTATAACTTCTTTTTATTTCTAAGTTTTAGTAACTCTAAAAGCTGAAATTCAATCTTCTTTTCTTACTTTACTTCCTCACTTTTCTAAATACTTATAACTTCTTTTTATCTCTAAGTTTAAGTAACTCTAAAAGCTGAAATTCTATCTTCTTTTCTTACTTTACTTCCTCACTTTTCTAAATAGTTATAACTTCTTTTTATTTTAAGTTTTTATTTTCTCTAAAAGCTGAAATTCCATCTTCTTTTCTTACTTTACTTCTTCGTTTTTCTAAATACTTATAACTTCTTTTTATTTCTAAGTTTTAGTAACTCTAAAAGCTGAAATTCTATCTTCTTTTTTTACTTTACTTCCTCACTTTTCTAAATAATTATAACTTCTTTTTATTTCTAAGTTTTAGTTTCTCTAAAAGCTGAAATTCCATCTTCTTTTCTTACTTTACTTCTTCGTTTTTCTAAATACTTATAACTTCTTTTTATCTCTAAGTTTTAGTAGCTCTAAAAGCTGAAATTCCATCTTCTTTTCTTACTTTACTTCCTCACTTTTCTAAATACTTATAACTTCTTTTTATTTCTAAGTTTTAGTTTCTCTAAAAGCTGAAATTCCATCTTCTTTTCTTACTTTACTTCCTCACTTTTCTAAATACTTATAACTTATTTTTATTTCTAAGTTTTAGTAACTCTAAAAGCTGAAATTCTATCTTCTTTTCTTACTTTACTTCCTCACTTTTCTAAATACTTATAACTTCTTTTTATACTAAGTTTAAGTTTCTCTAAAAGCTGAAATTCCATATCTTTTCTTACTTTACTTCCTCACTTTTCTAAATACTTATAACTTCTTTTTATTCTAAGTTTTAGTTTCTCTAAAAGCTGAAATTCCATCTTCTTTTCTTACTTTACTTCCTCACTTTTCTAAATACTTATAACTTCTTTTTATCTATAAGTTTTAGTAGCTCTAAAAGCTGAAATTCCATCTTCTTTTCTTACTTTACTTCCTCACTTTTCTAAATACTTATAACTTCTTTTTATCTATAAGTTTTAGTAGCTCTAAAAGCTGAAATTCTATCTTCTTTTCTTACTTTACTTCCTCACTTTTCTAAATACTTATAACTTCTTTTTATTCTAAGTTTAAGTTTCTCTAAAAGCTGAAATTCCATCTTCTTTTCTTACTTTACTTCCTCACTTTTCTAAATACTTATAACTTCTTTTTATCTCTAAGTTTAAGTAACTCTAAAAGCTCTAATTCCATCTTCTTTTCTTACTTTACTTCCTCACTTTTCTAAATACTTATAACTTCTTTTTATACTAGTTTTAGTTTCTCTAAAAGCTGAAATTCCATCTTCTTTTCTTACTTTACTTCCTCACTTTTCTAAATACTTATAACTTCTTTTTATCTCTAAGTTTTAGTTTCTCTAAAAGCTCTAATTCCATCTTCTTTTCTTACTTTACTTCCTCACTTTTCTAAATACTTATAACTTCTTTTTATTTCTAAGTTTTAGTAACTCTAAAAGCTGAAATTCCATCTTCTTTTCTTACTTTACTTCCTCACTTTTCTAAATAATTATAACTTTTTTTTATCTCTAAGTTTTAGTAACTCTAAAAGCTCTAATTCCATCTTCTTTTCTTACTTTACTTCCTCACTTTTCTAAATAATTATAACTTCTTTTTATTCTAAGTTTAAGTTTCTCTAAAAGCTGAAATTCAATCTTCTTTTCTTACTTTACTTCCTCACTTTTCTAAATACTTATAACTTTTTTTTATTTCTAAGTTTTAGTTTCTCTAAAAGCTGAAATTCCATCTTCTTTTCTTACTTTACTTCCTCACTTTTCTAAATACTTATAACTTCTTTTTATCTCTAAGTTTAAGTAACTCTAAAAGCTGAAATTCAATCTTCTTTTCTTACTTTACTTCCTCACTTTTCTAAATACTTATAACTTCTTTTTATTTCTAAGTTTTAGTAACTCTAAAAGCTGAAATTCCATCTTCTTTTCTTACTTTACTTCCTCACTTTTCTAAATACTTATAACTTCTTTTTATTTCTAAGTTTTAGTTTCTCTAAAAGCTGAAATTCTATCTTCTTTTCTTACTTTACTTCCTCACTTTTCTAAATACTTATAACTTCTTTTTATTTCTAAGTTTTAGTAACTCTAAAAGCTGAAATTCCATCTTCTTTTCTTACTTTACTTCTTCGTTTTTCTAAATACTTATAACTTCTTTTTATTTCTAAGTTTTAGTAACTCTAAAAGCTGAAATTCCATCTTCTTTTCTTACTTTACTTCCTCACTTTTCTAAATACTTATAACTTCTTTTTATTTCTAAGTTTTAGTTTCTCTAAAAGCTCTAATTCCATCTTCTTTTCTTACTTTACTTCCTCACTTTTCTAAATAATTATAACTTCTTTTTATCTCTAAGTTTTAGTAATTCTAAAAGCTGAAATTCTATCTTCTTTTCTTACTTTACTTCCTCACTTTTCTAAATAATTATAACTTTTTTTTATCTCTAAGTTTTAGTAATTCTAAAAGCTGAAATTCTATCTTCTTTTCTTACTTTACTTCCTCACTTTTCTAAATAATTATAACTTTTTTTTATCTCTAAGTGTTAGTAATTCTAAAAGCTGAAATTCTATCTTCTTTTCTTACTTTACTTCCTCACTTTTCTAAATAGTTATAACTTCTTTTTATTTCTAAGTTTTAGTAATTCTAAAAGCTGAAATTCTATCTTCTTTTCTTACTTTACTTCCTCACTTTTCTAAATACTTATAACTTCTTTTTATCTCTAAGTTTTAGTTTCTCTAAAAGCTGAAATTCAATCTTCTTTTCTTACTTTACTTCCTCACTTTTCTAAATAGTTATAACTTCTTTTTATACTAAGTTTTAGTTTCTCTAAAAGTTGAAATTCCATCTTCTTTCCTTACTTTACTTCCTCACTTTTCTAAATACTTATAACTTCTTTTTATCTCTAAGTTTTAGTTTCTCTAAAAGCTGAAATTCCATCTTATTTCCTTACTTTACTTCCTCACTTTTCTAAATACTTATAACTTCTTTTTATTTCTAAGTTTTAGTAACTCTAAAAGCTGAAATTCCATCTTCTTTTCTTACTTTACTTCTTCGTTTTTCTAAATACTTATAACTTCTTTTTATTTCTAAGTTTTAGTAACTCTAAAAGCTGAAATTCTATCTTCTTTTCTTACTTTACTTCCTCACTTTTCTAAATACTTATAACTTTTTTTTATTTCTAAGTTTTAGTTTCTCTAAAAGCTGAAATTCCATCTTCTTTTCTTACTTTACTTCCTCACTTTTCTAAATACTTATAACTTCTTTTTATCTCTAAGTTTTAGTTTCTCTAAAAGCTGAAATTCTATCTTCTTTTCTTACTTTACTTCCTCACTTTTCTAAATACTTATAACTTCTTTTTATACTAAGTTTAAGTTTCTCTAAAAGCTGAAATTCCATATCTTTTCTTACTTTACTTCCTCACTTTTCTAAATAGTTATAACTTCTTTTTATACTAAGTTTTAGTTTCTCTAAAAGCTGAAATTCAATCTTCTTTTCTTACTTTACTTCCTCACTTTTCTAAATACTTATAACTTCTTTTTATCTCTAAGTTTTAGTAACTCTAAAAGCTGAAATTCTATCTTCTTTACTTACTTTACTTCCTCACTTTTCTAAATACTTATAACTTCTTTTTATTTCTAAGTTTTAGTAACTCTAAAAGCTGAAATTCCATCTTCTTTTCTTACTTTACTTCTTCGTTTTTCTAAATACTTATAACTTCTTTTTATTTCTAAGTTTTAGTAACTCTAAAAGCTGAAATTCTATCTTCTTTTCTTACTTTACTTCCTCACTTTTCTAAATACTTATAACTTTTTTTTATTTCTAAGTTTTAGTTTCTCTAAAAGCTGAAATTCCATCTTCTTTTCTTACTTTACTTCCTCACTTTTCTAAATAATTATAACTTCTTTTATCTCTAAGTTTAAGTAACTCTAAAAGCTGAAATTCAATCTTCTTTTCTTACTTTACTTCCTCACTTTTCTAAATACTTATAACTTCTTTTTATTTCTAAGTTTTAGTAACTCTAAAAGCTGAAATTCTATCTTCTTTTTTTACTTTACTTCCTCACTTTTCTAAATACTTATAACTTCTTTTTATCTATAAGTTTTAGTAGCTCTAAAAGCTGAAATTCCATCTTCTTTTCTTACTTTACTTCCTCACTTTTCTAAATACTTATAACTTCTTTTTATCTCTAAGTTTTAGTAACTCTAAAAGCTGAAATTCTATCTTCTTTTTTTACTTTACTTCCTCACTTTTCTAAATACTTATAACTTCTTTTTATCTCTAAGTTTAAGTAACTCTAAAAGCTGAAATTCAATCTTCTTTTCTTACTTTACTTCCTCACTTTTCTAAATACTTATAACTTCTTTTTATTTCTAAGTTTTAGTAACTCTAAAAGCTGAAATTCTATCTTCTTTTTTTACTTTACTTCCTCACTTTTCTAAATACTTATAACTTCTTTTTATCTATAAGTTTTAGTAGCTCTAAAAGCTGAAATTCCATCTTCTTTTCTTACTTTACTTCCTCACTTTTCTAAATACTTATAACTTCTTTTTATCTCTAAGTTTTAGTAACTCTAAAAGCTGAAATTCCATCTTCTTTTCTTACTTTACTTCCTCACTTTTCTAAATACTTATAACTTTTTTTTATTTCTAAGTTTTAGTTTCTCTAAAAGCTGAAATTCCATCTTCTTTTCTTACTTTACTTCCTCACTTTTCTAAATAATTATAACTTCTTTTTATTTCTAAGTTTTAGTAACTCTAAAAGCTGAAATTCAATCTTCTTTTCTTACTTTACTTCTTCGTTTTTCTAAATATCTATAACTTCTTTTTATCTCTAAGTTTTAGTTTCTCTAAAAGCTGAAATTCCATCTTCTTTTCTTACTTTACTTCCTCGTTTTTCTAAATACTTATAACTTCTTTTTATCTCTAAGTTTTTATTTTCTCTAAAAGCTGAAATTCCATCTTCTTTTCTTACTTTACTTCCTCACTTTTCTAAATACTTATAACTTCTTTTTATCTCTAAGTTTTAGTTTCTCTAAAAGCTGAAATTCAATCTTCTTTTCTTACTTTACTTCTTCGTTTTTCTAAATACTTATAACTTCTTTTTATCTCTAAGTTTTAGTTTCTCTAAAAGCTGAAATTCTATCTTCTTTTCTTACTTTACTTCCTCGTTTTTCTAAATACATATAACTTCTTTTTATTCTAAGTTTTAGTAATTCTAAAAGCTGAAATTCTATCTTCTTTTCTTACTTTACTTCCTCACTTTTCTAAATACTTATAACTTCTTTTTATTTCTAAGTTTTAGTAACTCTAAAAGCTGAAATTCAATCTTCTTTTCTTACTTTACTTCTTCGTTTTTCTAAATATCTATAACTTCTTTTTATCTCTAAGTTTTAGAAATTCTATCTTCTTTTCTTACTTTACTTCCTCACTTTTCTAAATACTTATAACTTCTTTTTTTCTCTAAAAGCTGAAATTCCATCTTCTTTTCTTACTTTACTTCCTCGTTTTTCTAAATACTTATAACTTCTTTTTATCTCTAAGTTTTAGTTTTTCTAAAAGCTGAAATTCCATCTTCTTTTCTTACTTTACTTCCTCACTTTTCTAAATACTTATAACTTCTTTTTATCTCTAAGTTTTAGTTTCTCTAAAAGCTGAAATTCTATCTTCTTTTCTTACTTTACTTCCTCGTTTTTCTAAATACATATAACTTCTTTTTATTCTAAGTTTTAGTAATTCTAAAAGCTGAAATTCTATCTTCTTTTCTTACTTTACTTCCTCACTTTTCTAAATACTTATAACTTCTTTTTATTTCTAAGTTTTAGTAACTCTAAAAGCTGAAATTCAATCTTCTTTTCTTACTTTACTTCCTCACTTTTCTAAATACTTATAACTTCTTTTTATTCTAAGTTTTAGTTTCTCTAAAAGTTGAAATTCCATCTTCTTTCCTTACTTTATTTCCTCACTTTTCTAAATACTTTTAACTTCTTTTTATCTCTATGTTTCAGTTTCTCTAAAAGCTCTAATTCCATCTTCTTTTCTTACTTTACTTCCTCACTTTTCTAAATACTTATAACTTCTTTTTATTTCTAAGTTTTAGTTTCTCTAAAAGCTGAAATTCAATCTTCTTTTCTTACTTTACTTCTTCGTTTTTCTAAATACTTATAACTTCTTTTTATCTCTAAGTTTTAGTTTCTCTAAAAGCTGAAATTCTATCTTCTTTTCTTACTTTACTTCCTCGTTTTTCTAAATACATATAACTTTTTTTTATTCTAAGTTTTAGTAATTCTAAAAGCTGAAATTCTATCTTCTTTTCTTACTTTACTTCCTCACTTTTCTAAATAATTATAACTTCTTTTTATCTCTAAGTTTTAGTTTCTCTAAAAGCTGAAATTCTATCTTCTTTTCTTACTTTACTTCCTCACTTTTCTAAATACTTATAACTTCTTTTTATTCTAAGTTTTAGTTTCTCTAAAAGCTGAAATTCCATCTTCTTTCCTTACTTTACTTCCTCACTTTTCTAAATACTTATAACTTCTTTTTATCTCTAAGTTTTAGTTTCTCTAAAAGCTGAAATTCTATCTTCTTTTCTTACTTTACTTCCTCACTTTTCTAAATACTTATAACTTCTTTTTATCTCTAAGTTTTAGTAATTCTAAAAGCTGAAATTCTATCTTCTTTTCTTACTTTACTTCCTCACTTTTCTAAATAGTTATAACTTCTTTTTATTCTAAGTTTTAGTAATTCTAAAAGCTGAAATTCTATCTTCTTTTCTTACTTTACTTCCTCACTTTTCTAAATACTTATAACTTCTTTTTATTTCTAAGTTTTAGTAACTCTAAAAGCTCTAATTCTATCTTCTTTTCTTACTTTACTTCCTCACTTTTCTAAATAGTTATAACTTCTTTTTATTTTAAGTTTTTATTTTCTCTAAAAGCTGAAATTCCATCTTCTTTCCTTACTTTACTTCCTCACTTTTCTAAATACTTATAACTTCTTTTTATTTCTAAGTTTTAGTAACTCTAAAAGCTGAAATTCTATCTTCTTTTCTTACTTTACTTCCTCACTTTTCTAAATACTTATAACTTCTTTTTATGTCTAAGTTTTAGTAATTCTAAAAGCTGAAATTCTATCTTCTTTACTTACTTTACTTCTTCGTTTTTCTAAATACTTATAACTTCTTTTTATCTCTAAGTTTTAGTTTCTCTAAAAGTTGAAATTCCATCTTCTTTTCTTACTTTACTTCCTCGTTTTTCTAAATACTTATAACTTCTTTTTATCTCTAAGTTTTAGTAACTCTAAAAGCTGAAATTACATTTTCTTTTCTTACTTTACTTTCTCACTTTTCTAAATACTTATAACTTCTTTTTATCCTCTAAGTTTTAGTAATTCTAAAAGCTGAAATTACATCTCTTTTCTTACTTTACTTCCTCACTTTTCTAAATACTTATAACTTCTTTTTATCTCTAAGTTTTATGTTTCTCTAAAAGCTGAAATTCTATCTTCTTTTCTTACTTTACTTCCTCACTTTTCTAAATACTTATAACTTATTTTTTATCTCTAAGTTTTAGTTTCTCTAAAAGCTGAAATTCAATCTTCTTTTCTTACTTTACTTCCTCACTTTTCTAAATACTTATAACTTTTTTTTATTTCTAAGTTTTAGTTTCTCTAAAAGCTAAATCTCTATCTTCTTTTCTTACTTTACTTCTTCGTTTTTTCTAAATACTTATAACTTCTTTTTATCTCTAAGTTTTAGTAACTCTAAAAGCTGAAATTCCATCTTCTTTTCTTACTTTACTTCTTCGTTTTTCTAAATACTTATAACTTCTTTTTATCTCTAAGTTTTAGTTTCTCTAAAAGCTGAAATTCCATCTTCTTTTCTTACTTTACTTCCTCGTTTTTCTAAATACTTATAACTTCTTTTTATCTCTAAGTTTTAGTAACTCTAAAAGCTGAAATTCCATCTTCTTTTCTTACTTTACTTCTTCGTTTTTCTAAATACTTATAACTTCTTTTTATCTCTAAGTTTTAGTTTCTCTAAAAGCTGAAATTCAATCTTCTTTTCTTACTTTACTTCCTCACTTTTCTAAATATCTATAACTTCTTTTTATCTCTAAGTTTTAGTTTCTCTAAAGTGAAATTCCATCTTCTTTTCTTACTTTACTTCCTCACTTTTCTAAATACTTATAACTTCTTTTTATCTCTAAGTTTTAGTTTCTCTAAAAGCTGAAATTCTATCTTCTTTTCTTACTTTACTTCCTCACTTTAAATACTTACTTTACTTCTTCGTTTTTCTAAATACTTATAACTTCTTTTTATTCTAAGTTTTAGTAACTCTAAAAGCTGAAATTCCATCTTATTTCTTTACTTTACTTCCTCACTTTTCTAAATAGTTATAACTTCTTTTTATACTAAGTTTTAGTTTCTCTAAAAGTTGAAATTCCATCTTCTTTCCTTACTTTACTTCCTCACTTTTCTAAATACTTATAACTTCTTTTTATCTCTAAGTTTTAGTAACTCTAAAAGCTGAAATTCAATCTTCTTTTCTTACTTTACTTCCTCACTTTTCTAAATAGTTATAACTTCTTTTTATTCTCTAAGTTTTCCAGTAACTCTATAACTTATTTTTATCTCTAAGTTTTAGTTTCTCTAAAAGCTGAAATTCAATCTTCTTTTCTTACTTTACTTCCTCACTTTTCTAAATAGTTATAACTTCTTTTTAATTTTTTAAATTCTATCTTCTTTTCTTACTTTACTTCCTCACTTTTCTAAATAATTATAAATTCTATCTTCTTTTCTTACTTTACTTCCTCACTTTTCTAAATAGTTATAACTTCTTTTTATCTCTAAGTTTTAGTTTCTCTAAAAGCTTCTTTTTATTCTAAGTTTTAGTAACTCTAAAAGCTGAAATTCCATCTTATTTCCTTACTTTACTTCCTCACTTTTCTAAATAGTTATAACTTCTTTTTATACTAAGTTTTAGTTTCTCTAAAAGCTAAATCTCTATCTTCTTTTCTTACTTTACTTCTTCGTTTTTCTAAATACTTATAACTTCTTTTTATTTCTTACTTTACTTCCTCGTTTTTCTAAATACTTATAACTTCTTTTTATCTCTAAGTTTAAGTAACTCTAAAAGCTGAAATTCAATCTGTTTTACTTACTTTACTTCCTCACTTTTCTAAATACTTATAACTTCTTTTTATCTCTAAGTTTTAGTTTCTCTAAAAGCTGAAATTCTATCTTCTTTTCTTACTTTACTTCCTCACTTTTCTAAATACTTATAACTTATTTTTATTCTAAGTTTTAGTTTCTCTAAAAGCTGAAATTCAATCTTCTTTTCTTACTTTACTTCCTCACTTTTCTAAATACTTATAACTTCTTTTTATCTCTAAGTTTTAGTTTCTCTAAAAGCTGAAATTCTATCTTCTTTTCTTACTTTACTTCCTCACTTTTCTAAATACTTATAACTTATTTTTATCTCTAAGTTTAGTAATTCTAAAAGCTGAAATTCTATCTTCTTTTCTTACTTTACTTCCTCACTTTTCTAAATAGTTATAACTTCTTTTTATTCTAAGTTTAAGTTTCTCTAAAAGCTGAAATTCAATCTTCTTTTCTTACTTTACTTCCTCACTTTTCTAAATACTTATAACTTCTTTTTATTTCTAAGTTTTAGTAACTCTAAAAGCTGAAATTCTATCTGTTTTACTTACTTTACTTCCTCACTTTTCTAAATACTTATAACTTTTTTTTATTTCTAAGTTTTAGTTTCTCTAAAAGTTGAAATTCTATCTTCTTTTCTTACTTTACTTCCTCACTTTTCTAAATACTTATAACTTTTTTTTATTTCTAAGTTTTAGTTTCTCTAAAAGCTAAATCTCTATCTTCTTTTCTTACTTTACTTCCTCACTTTTCTAAATACTTATAACTTCTTTTTATCTCTAAGTTTTAGTTATTCTAAAAGCTGAAATTCCATCTTCTTTTCTTACTTTACTTCCTCGTTTTTCTAAATACTTATAACTTCTTTTTATCTCCAAGTTTTAGTTTCTCTAAAAGCTAAATCTCTATCTTCTTTTCTTACTTTACTTCTTCGTTTTTCTAAATACTTATAACTTCTTTTTATCTCTAAGTTTTAGTAATCTAAAAGCTGAAATTCTATCTTCTTTTCTTAATTTACTTCTTCGTTTTTCTAAATACTTATAACTTCTTTTTATTTCTAAGTTTTAGTAACTCTAAAAGCTGAAATTCAATCTGTTTTACTTACTTTACTTCCTCACTTTTCTAAATACTTATAACTTCTTTTTATCTCTAAGTTTTAGTTATTCTAAAAGCTGAAATTCTATCTTCTTTTCTTACTTTACTTCTTCGTTTTTCTAAATATCTCTAAGTTTTAGTAATTCTAAAAGCTGAAATTCTATCTTCTTTTCTTACTTTACTTCCTCACTTTTCTAAATACTTATAACTTCTTTTTATCTCTAAGTTTTAGTAATTCTAAAAGCTGAAATTCTATCTTCTTTTCTTACTTTACTTCCTCGTTTTTCTAAATACTTATAACTTCTTTTTATCTCTAAGTTTTAGTAACTCTAAAAGCTGAAATTCAATCTGTTTTACTTACTTTACTTCCTCACTTTTCTAAATACTTATAACTTCTTTTTATCTCTAAGTTTTAGTTTCTCTAAAAGCTGAAATTCTATCTTCTTTTCTTACTTTACTTCTTCGTTTTTCTAAATACTTATAACTTCTTTTTATCTCTAAGTTTTAGTAATTCTAAAAGCTGAAATTCTATCTTCTTTTCTTACTTTACTTCCTCGTTTTTCTAAATACTTATAACTTTTTTTTATTTCTAAGTTTTAGTAACTCTAAAAGCTGAAATTATATCTTCTTTTCTTACTTTACTTCCTCACTTTTCTAAATACTTATAACTTTTTTTTATCTCTAAGTTTTAGTTTCTCTAAAAGCTGAAATTCTATCTTCTTTTCTTACTTTACTTCTTCGTTTTTCTAAATATCTCTAAGTTTTAGTAATTCTAAAAGCTGAAATTCTATCTTCTTTTCTTACTTTACTTCCTCACTTTTCTAAATAGTTATAACTTCTTTTTATCTCTAAGTTTTAGTAATTCTAAAAGCTGAAATTCTATCTTCTTTTCTTACTTTACTTCCTCACTTTTCTAAATACTTATAACTTCTTTTTATTTCTAAGTTTTAGTTTCTCTAAAAGCTTAAATTCCATCTTTTTTTCTTACTTTACTTCCTCACTTTTCTAAATACTTATAACTTTTTTTTATTTCTAAGTTTTAGTAGCTCTAAAAAGCTGAAATTCCATCTTCTTTTCTTACTTTACTTCCTCACTTTTCTAAATACTTATAACTTTTTTTTATTTCTAAGTTTTAGTTTCTCTAAAAGCTTAAATTCCATCTTTTTTTCTTACTTTACTTCCTCACTTTTCTAAATACTTATAACTTTTTTTTATTTCTAAGTTTTAGTTTCTCTAAAAGCTGAAATTCCATCTTCTTTTCTTACTTTACTTCCTCACTTTTCTAAATAGTTATAACTTCTTTTTATCTCTAAGTTTTAGTTTCTCTAAAAGCTGAAATTCTATCTTCTTTACTTACTTTACTTCCTCACTTTTCTAAATAGTTATAACTTCTTTTTATCTCTAAGTTTTAGTTTCTCTAAAAGCTCTAATTCTGTTTTCTTTTCTTACTTTACTTCCTCACTTTCTTACTTTAACTTCTAAATATCTCTAAGTTTTAGTAACAATAAAAGCTGAAATTCTTTCTTCTTTCCTTACTTTACTTCCTCACTTTTCTAAATACTTATAACTTCTTTTTATCTCTAAGTTTTAGTAATTCTAAAAGCTGAAATTCTATCTTCTTTTCTTACTTTACTTCCTCACTTTTCTAAATAGTTATAACTTCTTTTTATCTCTAAGTTTTAGTAATTCTAAAAGCTGAAATTCTATCTTCTTTTCTTACTTTACTTCCTCACTTTTCTAAATACTTATAACTTCTTTTTATCTCTAAGTTTTAGTTTCTCTAAAAGCTGAAATTC